>PVIA01004131.1:0-147256 GCA_004024845.1 Tonatia bakeri
GACACCTCGAAATTAACAAAATTCTGTAAAATTTCTATTAGGATAATACAATGGGTACAAAAATAAGAAGTACAACAATTTTGTTCAGTTTCATTATATCTGATCGTACAGATGGATCCTTTTCATATCAATGGTAAATTTGAGCAAAGAAAATTCCACTTTAACACCAAATAGTATCCAAAATACCATCATCTACTGAATACAGAGTAAGCCAACCACATGTAGTGGAAATATTTTAGTATTAGAAGTCCAAGACACATCCATTCCCGACTCTCTTATTGTATAAACTTAGGCAATCTACTCTGGTTCAATGAGCTTCAGTTTTCTAATTGATAAAGTGTATGCTTGTGTTACCTTTTTGGGTTTTTGCAGTCTGAAAATGTTTGGGTGTGTTTGTTTTGCATTTCTCCTATTGTGAGGCTGAGCGGCTTTTCATATATATAAAAGGGTATTTTCGTTGCTGTTGCTATCCTTGACCCATTTTTCTACTGAGTGATTGGTCATTTTCTTATACTTTTCAAGGAGTCTGTTAGAGATATCAGCTTTGTATGATAGAGATATCAGCCTTTTGTAATACAAATGGCATTTTTTTTCCATTAATTTTTATTTGGCTTTGTTTACACTTGTTTTTTTGCTATGGACTTTCTGATTCTGACATAGCTGAATATGTCAGTCTTCAATTTTATAGCCTTCTCCATGGTTTCTTCTATTTTCCTCTTATTTTTATGGTTTCTTTCTCTTTTCTTTTTAAAACATTTAGGTCTCTGATCTGTTTGAAGTTTATCTTTGCTTCTGGTGATAGGTGTGGTATACATCTCTTTCTCCATGGCTATTCTGTAACAATAATGTTATGTACCACAGAGACAATTCTTTCCCTCATCAATCTGAGATGCTATCTATCATATACTAACTGTCCATAAGTGTATGATTTCTTTCTGGACTTATAAACTTTACTCCATTGGTCTGTTTATTCATGCACCCATATCCTTCTGTTTTAATATTTAATGACTGAAGTGTTTTTTGGCTATATTCTTTTTTCAAAAGGTTTCTTAAACAGTTTTATTTATTTTTAGAAGAGAAGGAAAGGAGAAGAAGAGGGAGAAAAACATCAATGTGCAAGAGATACATTGATCGGTTGCCTCCTGCACGCCCCAGACTGGGGACCTGGCCTGCAGCCTAGGCATGTGCCCTGACTGGGAATCAGACCAGTGGCCTTTTGGTTCGCAGGTGGGCACTCAATCCACTGAGCTACACCAGCCAGGGCTTGGCTATATTCTTAGGGATATATTAAAAAAATTAGGAACAACTGACTTTATGTTGAGTCTTCCTAACCATGAAAACATTTTAATGTATCTCTCACCTACATTTTTAAACATACATTGTCTTGCCTTAATTACCATAATGAAAACTCATTCATGAGATCACAGTTCACAAACTGGCAAAAACAGTCCTGACTGTTGCGGCTCAGTGGGTTGAGCGCCGGCCTGTGAACCAAAGGATCAACGGTTCGATTCCCAGTCAGGGCACATGCCTGGGTTGTGGGCCATGTCCAGCCTACAGTAGGAAGCACGTGAAACGCAACCACACATTGATATTTCTCTCCCTCTCTCCTTCTCTTCCACTCTCTCTAGAAATAAAAAATAATATTAAAAACCCCAAATTGGCCAAAATAAATAAACCAACATAAGGAATAGAAGATGCATTTACCACTACAACTTGGGTAAGAGGAAGTCATTTTGACAGCTGGTTTGCTCTTAACCTGGTTCAGTTCTAACCACGTTTGTGCCTGGCTCCTGGAGCCTGGTTCCATCTCTTAATGATTCTGCGCTTTTGTTTGGACTTGACTTTTAAATTTCATTTTCTTAATTTTTGATTCTGCTTTCCTCTGTCCTGTAGCTGTCCTTTTCTGATTGGTCCGTAGGCTTATTTGTAGTATTATCTAAAGATTTATAAATACTGTTCACTGCAGAGCAGAGAGTGTGATTAAATTCACAGAGATTCTTTGATGTTTAAAGGAGGATGTTTAAAAGAGAGTATTTCAAGTTATCAAGTTCAACTGAATTCTTTTTCTTAAGAGTGCACTGATTGCTCAAAATCATGCAATTTATTCTATTCTTATTTCAATCCCGATTTATAGAGTTATTCTCCTCTCTTCTTTGAGCCCTGCCTTCTTTCTCCTCATTGATGGAAACAATATATGCCTTTAAAAAATATTACCAAAGATTATCTAGCTTCTTAATCATAATGTTTGCTGGAATCAATTTTGTACTGACTGTTTTTAAGTCTGATGCACAGTTGTTATTGTAAAATTTCTTTTTATTGCACATCTTGGCAAGTTTCATTATTTCTTACATCTCTCTCTTTTTGTTATTTGATATCATATAATCTAGTAAGTTTCCGAAAGAGGATACTGCGGAAGAAAGTACTGGGCTTTCCTTCAGAACTTTGATGGTAGTACTTCTCTCTTCTGAAGTTGAATTTCTGAGAACTGCGATGCCAAGCTGACTCCTGTATCTTTGTACGTATTCTCTTTCTCTCTGGAATCTTCCTTATTGTTTAGCTATTCCTTAATTTCCTTTGCTGACTTTTGCTCACATCCTTCTATTGTCATATTTACTTGCTACAACAACTTCCTGATTTTGGTTTTAGCAAATTCTCAAATCTTTCTGAGAAACTGATTACAATACTTTGTAAGTTCTTTGCAGCACCAGAATTTTCTTTTTCTCTTCTGGGGAAGGGGTTCAGTTTCTCTGCTTATTAATGATTTTTGTCTTTTGTGCTATACATTTTCCTGCAGTTTCTGATGGCCTTTGGTTGTGTGTTCCAAATTATGAATGAATGAGCATATTAAATGTTTTCTTTCTGCTGTCATGGACCATTCATCTGAATGAGTACAATCTTTCCACATGTGGACAAGAAAATATGTCCAGCAGACTTCACTTTAGGATTCTCAGGTAGAAAACGGGTTTTCTTCTACAAAATGACAAAATGTGGAATGTCCTAATCTGGAGGCTCTTCATTTTGACAGTGCTAGCCTCTTCCTAGCATATCTTTCATTAATTTAAAAACCATTTCTCAAAATACATTTTAAAATTCCTTTTTTTAAAAAAAGTTACAGAAGCATTACTCGTTCATTGTAAAATTAAAATACTGAAAAAGTAGCATGCCCCAATTCTTTTTCCTTTTATCACTTGTTTGAGATCTTGAAACACTATTCTGAAACATAGTCTGATTTACAACAATATTCATTAATTCTGACCTGTTTTTATACTCATTTTCAAAATAGTTTATCAAATACTTAAGAAATTACAGTAACTTCAAGAATGAGTGAACCAATCATTGAAATTAATAAATGCAGAATTGCATCTTATCATATAATGGAAAGTGAGGATAAAACTAAACCAAAACAAAATAAAGCAATAAAAACCACACTGCAGCCCTGGCTGACTCAGTGGACTGAGTGCCGGCCTTTGAACCAAAGGGTCACTGATTCGATTCCCAGTCAGGGCACATGCCTGGGTTGGGAATCCATGAGAGGCAACCACACATTGATGCTTCTCTCCCTCTCTTTCTCCCTCCCTTCCCCTCTCTCTAAAAAATAAATAAATAAAATCCTTAAAAAAAACCCCAAAACAAGAAAACCCCATATTGTAGTAAAATAATTACTCCTCAAAAAAGAAAGAGTCAAGGACAAGAACATTCTTATGAAACTTCTAGTTGATGATGATTGTTATCATACAAACAATCTCCACGAAAGGGATATACTGCTGTCTTGAATCCAAAAGCACATATCTTAGCCATTTACATAAGCTATTTGCATAGAGTGGCGCACATTAAAACAGCTCAACTGCAGAGCAGCTGCTTAACAGTTTGCATAGTTCATGCCAATAAATTGCTGAAAGTTGTAAACTCCGCAAAGATGTTGGCAAGGGGACACATAGATGGCATTTCTTGATGAAAATAGCTCTGACAAGTATAATGCGAAATATGTGCTCCACTGCAGGTTAAATGTAAGTGCTTTTATACAGGAATGACAAAGCATCATGACTAATAAGTCAGATAATTCTGTGTATCACTTCTACTTGAGGTAACACAGGTAAAAACTAACCTTATTTAACACAACACATACAATATTTAAACTAAAACTTAAATGGGCATTTGAAAAACATTTTATTATGAAAATTTTCAATTCTATAAAAATAGATACAGCATGTCGAACCTGCAGTTTCTATTGCCCAACTTCAATAATTATCAACATTTTTCTGATGTTTTTATAAGCAGCTTTCTTGAGTATAATTAACACACTATGGAGTCATCCATTTAAGGTGTATTAATCACTAGTTTTTAGTATGTTCATGGACATGTGCAACTATTACTGTAGTCAACTTAAAGTGTTTATCTCCTCAAAAAGAAATCCTGATTCCTTTAGCTATCACTCCTCTACGCTACCTTGCTCCAACTTCCAAGTCCTAAGCAACCACTAATCTACTTTCCGTCTGTGTAGGTTTCCCTGTGGTGGACTTCATATGCTTGGAATCATGTAACATGTGTCTTTTGTGACTGGCCTCATTTACGTTGCTAATGTTTTCTAGGTTCCCCTATGTTGTAACATATATCAATATTTCATTCCTTCTTTTATAAGATTTTATTTATTTATTTTTAGAGAGAATGGAGGGGAGGAAGGAGAGAGAGAGAAACATCAACGTGTGGCAGAAACATCCACTAGTTGCCTATCGCATGCCTCCAGCTGGGGACCTGGCCTGCAACCCAGGCATGTGGCCTGACAGGAATTGAACCAGTGATCTTTCAGTTTGCAGTATGATGCTCAACCTACTTAGCCACAGCAGTCAGACACATTCCTTTTTTATGGCCCAATAATATTCTACTGTATGGCTATACTACATTTTGTTTCCCATTCATCAGTTAATGGACATTTAGGTTGTATCCAACTTGTGGCTCCTGTGAGTAATACTGCCATAAACACTCATGCACAAGTTTTTTGTGGTGTTTTCATTTCTCGTGGGCATGCAGCTCAGAGTGGAATTGCTGGGTCACATGCTAACTCTAGGTTTAACCGTTTGAGGAACTGCCAGATTGTTTTCTCAACATTGTTTTGTCTATCTCTTTGCTAGTTTTTTGGAAAACATTTCAAAGCAGATTTCAGACCTCAGATCATTTCACTAGTAAACACTTCAGTAGAGATTTTTAACAGATAAAGATTTAAAAAAATACCAAGAAATCATTATCATGTTTAACACAATTCATAGTTTAAAAGAAAATGTAAATTTAATTCAGAGTTATCCATTCTGTATAGTGCTCAATAAAAATTTTAAATGATTATTAAAGCAAATTTCAGCACAGTTTAATGTATGGTTTTTGATGAAGCTGAAAACACACTTTGCGTGCCAGTGCACTACACTCTAAATAGCAGACAAAACGGACTCTGTAGGGCAAAACCCTCAGAGAACAGCATGGGCATCCACAACTGCAAACTGTTTTCCGCAGTCCCTCAGTCTTTCCATTGAAATGCACGTGCCCGTTTGTAGGCCAACCTCACCCTAGCATTGCCTCTTTGCCTCAAGGGGAGAGTAAAAATTTTTTAGGTGCTGAGAGAGGGAGAGAAAGGACAAGAAGTAACATTCACTGAATATCTCCTATATGCCAGGTTTTGAAGACGAGGAAACTGAGGTTTAGAAGGCTTTAAAGAAATTTAGCTAAGTTCACTAGCTGCTAAGAAGTGATACTAGGATTCAAATTGCAGATCCCTTTAGGTTCAGACCTGTCATTATTTACATAACAAGGCGGATACCTTCTATCAAGGCTTTTGACACACAACATTTCAGGTTTATAAGGGATCTTCCAGTTATTTAACCTAGCTTCTATACAAAACAAAGTAACAATAACAATAATAAAATGAAGCGAAGCAAAACAAAACATGTCTCCTTATAATGTCTACCATTCCAGCCTTTGGAGACACGTATAACAAGTCTATTACTGCCTCTTTCACATGCCTATTTTGAATTTCTTATAGCTAAGTCTTCTCTGAATGCCCACAGTTCATTTATCTCTCTTATGACTGAAAAGAATTCTTTCATCATATTGATTGTTTTCCTTAGACTAACTGGTGGAGTTAAATGTTTTGGGCCTAGAACAGAATAAAGAAAGAAGTCTTGAGTAGAGCAATGCAGAATAAGGCCTACCTACTCCTTAGTCTAAAGCATTTCCGATGACATAATTCTGGAGCCATACCCTATGACTGAAAGCTTAGAGAGAGCTCAAGTGTTTACATGTATGAGGGCTAATTATGTTGTCATAGTTTAGAGGACATAACTAATCACCTGAAACATTCTTCCTGAACTTGAGTATTATCTTAAGGTCATTCTCGACAGTGATCCAGGTAGAGGAAGCTAGCACTAACATGCTTAAGCAGGCCCGAGTTGAAATCTACAGCCATGGTTGATTACAACAGAGCTGTGGACACCTCGATTGTGTTCTGACTGGTTCTTGTGGACCCTTTAGCTCACCTGATTCCTGAACAGTGACTCGGACTTGTGTTTTTTGTTCTGGTGTTCATGTCCTCTTAGTGCCTGGCTTTCCCTTCTGTAACAGTATTCATCTAGGTGCTGTCTATTTTCTGTCCTTTACTATTAATTTCATCATCAGTTTCAGGCTCCAAACTCTGTGCTCCATTTAGAGCACTGGTTTCCAGAGGGCGACGCGCCCCAGTGCCCGCACATTCTCCATGTTGTATTCCCAGCTTTCTCTCTGTGTGGTTCCTTGACATGTGGTCAGTGACTTGTTAAGTTTAGAGCAAAGTGTGCCACGATGGTGCCTCATGGGATTATGACCATAATCATCTCATCTCACTGTCAATATTCTCTTCTGGTCACCGCAAGTTCCAGAGACTTGTTTTATAGCTTTGCCGTGTGTCTCCCTTATGTCCTAGAATTGTTTGGTTTGTTATAAACTGCTACTATACTAGGAGAGTCATAAAAACACAGGCTTAGAAATGATAGAGGTCATTTACTTGTTCCTGATAAAAAAAAGAGAGAGAGAAGTGTACTTAACTCTGTGAAAGAAAACATGCCAAACTTCTAACATGTAGTGGGAAAAATACACATTCATTCTTAAAAAAAAGAAAGGAAATGACAGGTCTATACAACACATAATAGATGTGAAAATGTGATGTGAAAAAAGTTAAAAGGGCATATATACACAAATAAAATATTTTTACGATGAGATATTATATTGCTTCACACAAGGCAGAGTTTTACTTACAGGATACAACAAAGATATTTGTAATTTTAAAGAAGATGATGAAAAGATTAAAGAAGAAGCCAAGGTACTTATGAAACTCAAAATAATTTGACCTAGTTCTGCTAAGTTCTCAGTGCAAGTCCACACAAACAGAGAGGTACAAGAGTGCAATCTCAAAGAAATTCAAGTGTCTTTTATGTAACTCAAAACTGAGAGAGTTAACATTCCACAGATGGATTCAGTTGCTGCTTCTGTGAAATGAGTATAAGATCATCATAGGTCTTATGATGTGAGGTGGAAGTGGAATAAATGAATTTAAAAAGAATTATAAAGTAATATACAAATATTAAACATTCTTCTTATGAACAGAAAAATACCTATGTTGGGGAAAAACTTAATATCATCTTGAATTCCAGAAGGCACAAGCCAAAGGCTACCTCTCTCATTTTAGAAGGATAATTTAAGACTTTTCCTTTCTTTAATTGCTTATTCCTAGACACACCTGACTGAAAGTCATCTATAATGGATCCTTAAGTATGGCAGCATAACTTACTGATCTAAAAATGCTTAAAATATTTTGGAAGAAAGAAGTTATAAAAATTCAAGATATTATTATCACTGTTATACAATGTTTGGTTCTGTCATATTTAAAGTACATGTAAATTCCACATTTGCAATGAGCATTTCTTTTGCAACATTTTTCTTCCTTCATTTTCTCAGACCCGAATACACATATCCTTAGATTAAAAAAAACAAAAAACACTCTAAAACATTATAGGGAAAATATGGCTTATACTGTATATGTGCTTTAGGTTTTACTATAATAATTGTCTTTCTTTAAAATACTCATTTACATTCAATCAGAAACAAGTTTTAACTTGAAAAGCATGATTATGATGAGAAATGCATGAATCTTGAAATACTTATATTCTCATTAAAACAAAATTAACCTATCCACTTAGCATTTTTTTTCCTAGTCATGCTGACAGTAAAATGTAACTACGTAGGTATATAAGAAAAACAGGCAAATAGGTATTCTTAACAAAACTTCAAACCAGTTAAGTATGAAACAAAAAGAATGACACACATGTAGAAAAATGTAATTTGTTTGAACCATTTATGAAGTACATTGCCTAAGGGACACTTGTGATGCAGAAATGTTCTTGAAACTTTCCGAGAAATCACAGAGAACATACGAATTAGACTCCTGGAACATCAGCATACCATCAAAGAATGATAATTATACTGTGACTTCACTTTTAGGAAACCTGGCTAACAGCAGAGTTTGTCTTCTTTTTGTTAAGGGACATACAATGCAGTTACAGGTGAGTTACCTGGGATAGTGGAAGTTAGTCCAACATTCAGGCAAGTGTCGGGCCTTGCCCATTTCAGGTCCTCAGTAAAGAGTGGTTGGTTATTATGCCTGTGTGCGCCCTAAGAGATATTATTGGCAGGAGCACTGAATGAAAGGGTAGAAGAATCCCAAGCCTTAGAAGCAGATCTTACATTCCACAAATGTACATTACTCGTTAGAGGCTTGATACCCCTAGAGGTTACTATGACTACAACCACCAGGGTTTTAGGAATAGCTGTATTCTAAACAAACTTTTTGGGTATGACTGCCTACTGGCTACTTTCAGATAGTTCTCCAAAACTGTTCTTCATTGTGGGAGAGCTTCTGTACTTTTTCAGCTAACATATCAGCCATCAGAGTGAATTTTATTTTTGAGGGGAAGTACTAAGGATATATTAAAGGCTAGGTTCTAAAGGATTCTATTTGATTATTGTACTTGACAGCTTCTAAGTGCAATTATTAGAAAACTGAAAAGGACCATAACTGGTTTAGCAAACATTCTTGGAGAATTTTCCTCAAAACTCTGACCCTGTCCCCTCTTGCTATTTATTAGATGAGGCTCTCTAAATTCTTCCTAGGAAGTCACAAACTTACTTGTATCTTAATATAATCTTTATCTCTACTTTTTAAAATGCAAAAGATGCCCCTCCCTTGCTCTGCTGGATTTAACTCCCATTGTTAAATCCAATCACTCTGCACTGGATTTCCTCCTTTGTCCACACTTCTGCTCAACTGACTATTCTCTCTCTTTTGTACTTTCAATGCATCTGTTTCGCTTCTTCCTATCACCATTTACACTGGATATTCTCCGCCTTTGAGAAGTAAACACCCTTGGTCTAATCTCCCTCCCTGATCATCCTATATTCTCCTATTCAAATATCTTAAGGGCTATTTTTCCTATGACTATTTTTCAATTTCTATTCATTCATCACTTCACTGCGGTCTCTCTGTTAGCTCCACTGAAACTGCATCTTGTTAAATACAAACCACACCTTTTCTTATCTTGTTTGACCCGGCAACTCCATCCCTTCTCAACGGTTCTTTCTGGGTTTCCCTGACTCTGCCATCCATCTGGTCACTCCTCAAACTGTGTGTGAGCACTTTTCCCTCTGCCCACTCCTGAAATACTGTTGTTCTTCAGTATTTAGTCCTAGGCCTTTTGTTGTTGTTGTTGCTCTCGCTCTACCTACTCTTTCTAGGTCATTTAATCTGGTACTTTCTACATTCATGTAGAGCACCATTTTAATGCTGTGACTCTCAGAACTCTACCTCCAGACGAGTTCTCTTGTATGGGCTCCACACAAAAGAGGTAGGTGAAAACCTACGTTTTTCACTCTCCTCTGTTATATCCATGGAGGCAGTTTTTGGAACTGTCCTTCCCCAAACCTGTTATGTTCTTTGTAGCACCACCATAAACCCAAGGCAGAAGCCAAAACCCTGGGCCTCAGCTCCCACTCCTCCTCTCTTCATTGTTCCCTAAATCCAACCGATCACCAAGTGCCCAGGATTCCGCTTTTCTTCGGTTCACAGGCTCGCGCTCAATCCACTGAGCTACACCAGCCAGGGGTGATTCTGCTTTTCTAAACAGCTTTCAAATTGGTCCCTTTTTGTCAGACACCATCATCTTCAATCTGGTTGAAGACACCACTGCCACTCTCTGAGATACTAGAACAACTTCCCAAGTGGCTTTACCACTGCCCTTCACACACTGCAGAAGAAGCTGGGAAAGGGTTTTACATCAGGTTCTTAAAATTATACTCATTACTGTATTAGACATTTAGCTGATTAAAGATATTTTTCCTACTCACAAAAGCTCATATTCTAAGGATATATGAGAAACATACAAAGGAAATCTGAATCAGAGTTTCCAAAGGTGATTAGCAAATCTTGTTTCATCAAGGCAGCGTGAGCAGATAAAATGGAGAACAAAACCGTTCAAAAAGACTCCTGGGCGGTACCTCAGTAAGAAAGAAGCTGGTGTAAGGAACCACGTTGCTTGTACTCAAAACTGCGTGTTTAATGTGAATGAAGCCCTCGCCGCTGTTACCCAGGAACCAGATCCTGCCAGCTGATCTTTTCATTTACCTCTTTTTAACCTGTTTTACTTAGGGGTTAATAAAATATTTTTGATATTTTATACTTTTACTCCTAAGAGGTCTTAGTAAAAGTGAAGATGTTTAAGGGTAAAAAAGATTACAACCCACTGGAATAAAACGAAAGAGTTCTTCTGAGGCATCTAAAGTAAAAGAGATTAAAGAAGAGATTATAACACCTAGATGAGATATTCAGCTGAGTTTGTTTTTTGGCAACTAAAAAAAAGAAGAAAGAAAAGAAAAGAAGAAAGAAAATACATTAAATTACATAGTTTCATTTTCTGACAAGAAAGAAAGGATGTAACTTCATCTACACAGGCAAACATTTTCCTGGAACTAGAGCGAGCAAGTCATCATGAGATTTTTTGCTAAATGGGACTAGAAGAAAGATCACAAGCTTTTGTTTCAGGTGAAAAAAATACTTCTCGTTTTGACAGTAAGTATATAATCGTGGTTGAGTTACTTAACTCTTACCAGCATCAGTTTCATCCGTAAAAGTGGGGACGATGATATTTCTCATTGTGGGCTGTAGTAGAAACTAAATTATGTAATATAAATAGAAGTATTTAGTAGACTGCCTTAAATAGTTTTACAAAACAAAGAGAGATGACACCAGATCTTGTCTGGATCTTTTAAAGGCAGACGGCATGACATTAAATTGTACCTTAATGGGAGGAATTTCATCAGGAGAGATATTTTGCCTCCTCCGCCTCACTCTGCGTTGTAGTGCTCACTGAATACAGGGACGGAACTTACAAATGTAAAATGGAACGACGTAAACATGTATGAGATCTCATTTCACTTCTCGGTCACATCTTTCACTCAGTATTTGTTGTGCAGATCCTTTAACTAATATATTTAACCACCCCAGGTAAGCTTTGTAGTCTGAAAAGGCAACCTAAAAAATGCTATTTTCCCCATTCTCTTCACATTTTACTATATTTTAGTATTAATACATTTTCTTGAAGAGTTGAGAATAAAAATCACCTAATATACTACTGATAATTCCAAATATCCACAACCATTTTTTGAATGAATAAACACTAAGAATTTACAGAATAGGAGACCAAGAATAAATTTTAACATTCTACCTTTATTTTATAAGTGAACTCCTACCATGAGAGGAATTACTTTTAAACTAATGATTTTGAACTAACACTAATAAAGAAAATAAAAACCCTCTGTGGCCATGTCCTGAATGTCCTAAAATTGTCAACCTAGCATTATCCCACCCGTTTTCTTTTTTTAAGTTTAACACACACTTGATAACTATGTAAATGAGTTGGTGATCTCATTTCATATTACATGACCTACATACGGTCTTATCACAACTAAGTCACACTGCTTGAAAAGTTAGAGCTATCCAATGCAAAAAAGAAAAAAACTTTCAATTAAAGTGTCCATTTGGTTTCTTTATGAATCACTAACTTAAACATTTAGCTGACTAAAGCAATTACTCACCTTAGATACCTTTCCCAGGATCTTGCCTGGGGCAAGCTGCCAGGCTCCGACCCTGCACCGTGCGTGTCTCTGAGAGTGGACACCCCCAGACCTTAGGTCCTATTTGTCCTGCTTCCTCACCCTAGTCTCAGCTCTGATTTTCACTTTCAAAAAATTGTATTTATTAGAGTTATTCCTCTCCAACTGTACCTACTGGCTATTTTGAGCACTTGACCCTCACGAGCTATAAAATGAATCAATCAATCTGCAGGCTCTGTTTCATCAAGTAAATGGTCAGACACTTCCCTGGGTCAATGGCCGTTCTGTTTCCATGAAAGCAGTTTGTACTTGCTTTTGCCTCTGCACACATTACGCAAGCTGGCAGTACACTGTTTCTTAGAAAGAGACTGAAAACTTGTTTCACACTTGTTCTTATACTTTTCTTTTTCTTATTCTTTTTCTCTTTCTTATTCTTTTTCTTGTATTTTTGTTTTGTTTTATAAAGAAAAACAGCTACTTTACATGTTTGGCATTAAGAAAAGTTGGATTACTAAAATATAATTGCCAAAATGAAGATATTACCAAGTGCATAAATATTAACTATTTAATTAGATATGAACCATGCAAATATCATTGATTTTATGCCATAGTAGGCAATTTGTTATGATTATTTTTCATAGTAGGCAATTTATATGAGTAGTTTCATCTTGCTAGTATTTAATTTTCATGTTTAAATATTTTGTTCTAATCCTATACAATTTTCAACCACTGAATAAAACTTTTAGTTTTTGTTTGGACTCATGAATAATGTAATTCCAACTATTATGTGAAAAATTTATAAATTACAGTTGTTTACATATTCTTCAGAGTCTAGCATAATTCTCTAAAAATCACATGAGAATTGCCATTCTGAAAAACATATTTATTATGCAGCTTTATGAAAAAAGTTGGTATGACTACATAGAAGTCTGTAGTTACTATCTCTTAAATATTCCATTTTAAATACATTTGTGCAAATCCACACAGTGGATGAATCAGGTTTCCACAGTGAAGAAATAACTATTTCAAGGCAGAAACCTAGGATGTAAGTGACAATAGATAAGGCCTGGAACTTTGGGAGTCAGAAAAAGTATAAACACCTTCAGAGAAGCTTTTCCTCGTCTGTAACCTGTAGTTAGATCTACTTATCTACCTGAAAATCATCTCTACAGTCTAGTCCAGGTACACCTTCATATCTCTTTCACCTACCATATAAAATACACCTTTAAGAGGACTCACCCCAAAGGCCAATTCTAAGATAGAGACAATCCCCCAACTCTCTGACACAATTTCTAGAATATACACTTTTGAAGTGTTTCCAGGAATATTCCAGATCCATCTCCTCCATAATACCTTCTCAATACTTTCTTCCCAAATATCTGGTATATTTTTCCTAGACTGGAAAAATGTCTTCAGGGTACTCATAAACCAATGATCTGTTTTGAGCATTTCTTTCTCTATTACGATAACAAAATGGTAAAACCATGACTAAGACAAGGCAGTGATATTGCAGTGGAAAAAATGCACTGAATTAAAAAACTAGGTTTCACAATAGCAACCGCTGGCGAGGATGCTGAGCAACTGGAACTCTTATTCATTGCAGGTGGGAATGTGAAAGGCACAGTTACTTTGGAAAATAGTTTGGTAGTTCTTTATGAAGTCAAATATACACCTTCCATATGAATCAGTAATTTTGCTCCTGAGTATTTACCAAGAGAAATAAAAACTTATTTTTACTCAAAAATACATACACAATTGTTCACAGCAGCTTTATTTATAGATGCCCTCAAATGTCCATCAACTGGTGAATGGATTAAAAATTTTGGTATGGCCCTGACCAGTGTGGCTCAGTTGTTTGGGCATCATCCTGCAAAGCTGGGCATCACCAGTTTGATTCCTGGAGACATGCCTGGGTTTTGAATTTGGTCCCTGGTCCAGGTGCATGTAAGAGTCAACCAACCAGTGTTTTCTCTCACATTGATGTTTCTCTCCCTCTCTTTCTCCCTCCCTTCCCCTCTCTTTAAAAATAAATAAATAAAATATTAGAAACAAACTTTGGTACATCCATACAATGGAATATCACTCAGCAATAAAAAGGAAGAAATGTAGGAAACAGATCAGTGGTTGCTAGGACCCCATTTGGGGAAAAGGGTCACTACAAAGCTGGTGTCAGGGAACTTTCTGAGGATGGAGCTACATTACAAATCAATTGTGGTGACAGTTACACACCTGTGTGAGTTAGTAAAATAATCATAGAAATGTATACTAAAAAGAGTAAATTCTACTGTATGTACATTATACCTCAATCAATCTGACTTAAAAAACTGGGTTTATTATATTAACTTTAGAAGATTTTTGGTGAGAAACATAGGAAAAAATCTTTATAAACTTAAAAGTTCAACACAAATATTGTACACTAGTCACTGAGCATGCAATGGTATATAAGACAGAGGTACAGTAAAAAACTTAAAGTCCAGTGCAAGAAAGACAAAACAAATAATTATTAAATAATGTGGAAATCTAATGACAGATATGAGTAAGGCAATAAGGGGTTAACAAGAAGGGGCATTCCTGGAATAAGAATTAATTCACAAAAAATAAAGCCTAAGTTAATGCACAGAGAATAAAGTATCACAAGCTGAGTACCAAGGGCCAGGCCACAGTGAGATGCACATGTGGAAAGTCATTAACAAACACGGAAAACTGGGACCCAATAACCTGAACCCAGCATGGACTTCAATCCACCCTAGAGTGGTAAAAATTACAATGAAATGGAAGCAGTACCTCACGATGATTTAGAAGTTGTTCTAAATCTAATGCCATTTGATTCTTCATCTGCAGTAAAGCTGACTTTTCTTTATTTAAATTGCTGGAAGAAAACAAACACGCCAAGGTTTAAAGTCATATTATTGGTTTAAATTTAATTAATATTAAATAACAAAAGACTAAAAAATCTGATGTTTTGAATTAAAAATAAATTAAATTAAAACATTTAAAAATATTTATTTTTACTTATTTATTTCTTTTAAATTGAATTTATTGGGGTGACACTGGTTAACAAAATTATACAGGGGCTCAACCCCATAACACATCACCTGCACACTGTACTGTGTGTGCACCAGCCCAGGTCAAGTCTCCTTCCCTCACCATTTATCCCCCAACTCTCCTCCACGTCCCCCAGCTCCCCTGCCCCCGGCAATCACCCCACCATCATCTGTGTCTGGGAGTTATTTTTTTTCTCTCTCTTTTCTTTTTGGTCAATCCCTCCACACCCTCCCCACACCGGACCCCCAGGATAAGTTATATATATAGCCCATAAAGATATGAGACCAGCCACTGTAATGTTCGATCTAGTCAGTCACCTAGTATTTTGTATGCAGATTTTTTCTTTTACTAATCACGTGACAATGCAACTGACATGCTTTCCGAGAATATTTTCCTGCCTAGTAGGGGCATGAAATTAGTATTTTTGAAGATGACTGTTTACTCCTGAAATATAAAAAGATGAAGCAGGACTTATATGAAAGGTAAAAAGGAAGTATTTATGGACAAAACAGTAAATATAGACACTGGAAGTCAAATTAAGACATTTATCCTTAACAAACTGAAGTAATACATATTTTGTAATTTACCACCTACTAAACTTGTAGGTATATAACTGAGTTAGATAAATAAATCAGATATTTGGTCTGTGGTAAACTTGAGAAAACAATTTTGTCTCCAAATTTTTAGTTTAAATTTTAGTTTCTATGTCTGTATTGTGAATTTCCTTTTGATGTGGCCTATTTTCTTCCTTTTTTTTTTTTTAAAGATTTCATTTATTCATTTGAGAGAGGGATAGGGAGAGAGGGGGAGAGAAACATTGATCAGCTGCCTCTCATGCATGCATCCCAACGGAAGACCGAACACACAACCCAGGCATGTGCACTGACCAGAATGACCTGGCGGCCTTCTGCTCTGCGGGGGGATGCACAGCCAACTGAGCCACACTGGTCAGAGCTGATATGACCTATTTTCTGATAGCAAAGGGTAAGAAGCCTAATTGTTAGGGACCTACTATTTTAAAAGATAAATACTTGAGGCTTATCTTATATATACTGTCTGGAGTTTTATTATTTAATGTAAAAATTAATTAAAACCATTAAATAAAGTATTCTTTGAAAGCCACTTAAATGAATTTAGTCAGCTGGTATTACAAGAAAAGCAATAATGAATTTAAACTACAGAATTCCTTAAATGTCATAACACAGTCTATGAAGGTAAAGTTAATGAGAATCGTTTTATCAAACAGGTATGAATTTTGAAGTTATAAATTTAAGAAAATAGAAAGCCACAAATTTTTAAACTATCAGGCATGAAGTATTTTTTTTTAATTCAAAGTATTATAGTAGGTACTCTGGGAAAACTGGTAACTCCAAGGACTTAAGAGGAGAAAGCTGACAGTCTCTGCCTCCCTAGTAACTGAGAACTTCCCCAAGGAGGCTCCCTGGTCTGCTCTGAGACGAAAACCAGATGCAATTCCGTGTTTCCAGTTGTGCCACTGACTCATCTGTATGGTGTAAAGCACAACCCACTCCCCACTGATTCTCAGTTTTACATCTGTAATAGTGGAACATAATACTTGTGCATGTCAAAGGGATATAGAATTATCTAATGAATAATTATATAAAGCATCAAACACATAAAACTCTAGGTAAATACTATCTAGTATTACTAGTTTAGATGAAAAAACAGGCATCAGAGGAAAACAGTAATTAAATACCAATAAAGGTAAATGCAGCTCAGCAGAAAAACAAATGGACTTTCAGAGTTATGCGTCAGAGACCTTCCTGAGCTGCAGAGCTGAGAACAGATGATATGAAGGAAACTGAGGGCCATGTTCGGAGAGTCCTCAAAGCGTGGTAAAGATCACATACATCTGTAACTCTGGAATTCTAATCTATCTTTAGTTAGGGTCATTTTATGGCCAAGTAATTCTTTTTTCATGGCTGAGTAAAGAAAAAGTCTTTTTTCTAGAAAATACTTTTCAGAATTAACATAAATATCCAGTAAATAGAAATAGGATTTCTCAAAAAACAGACATATGTTAATGTTCATACACATGTAGACACACACACACACACACACACACACAGTACTTATGTACACATACTCACATGCAGCGCACACACACTCTCTCAAATACCACCAGGTCCATTAAATAAAATGTACTGTAAAAGGGATGGAATGTTGATGTAATTAAAGGATTTTAACTGGATAATTCATTAGAAATGCTTTATATGTAGACTAATTTTTCCAGAACAAAATAAATATTCCTTATTTAATAGCTAAAGAACCATGTAACATGGAACAAAAGGCGGGTGGATACACTGGTTTACAGAGCAACTGTGTTCTATCTGTAGGATATCATTACTGTCACAAACAGTATGGACGCCACAGACAGTGCCTGGGTATATATTTTCAAAGGCTTAGCCTTCTCTATATGTAATATAGTCTTAAACCACAAGGGTAACCACCTTCAACATGTGGGTTTCTGAAACTAAGTATGATGATTATTACACTGTGTTCTCCCAGCACGCATGTAATTACTCAATAGAAGTTCAGTCTCTGTAAGACACATTTCATAATAGTGGAGACTAACATTTAAAAATATAAAGCTTCTATGTGTGACTCATAAAGCAACTACAAAACAAATATCCTTATAAGCACACATTTATCATGAGTGGTATATTACTCTCATAATTGTTCAATTCACTGTTAATTATTACTCAGGAATTCATGTTTATGGCTTTATTTCCCCTGCTGTATGAAAACATGTTCTTGCTATCTTGTTCCTTAACTTCCTGGATCAATATACCCTGGCTCAGTCTTACCAATGAGGTTCACAATGTACTCTTTTCTTCTTAAACTGCTAGTTATGAGTAAACTGAAAACTGACAGCTGGGAAATAAAATTTATGCTAATTATTGTTTCTATGCTTCCCTAAGTTCTGAATTACAAATCAAACTATATAACACAGATTGTCTCTTGTGGCTTGGTGGAAGAGAATTAACAGACCTTTAGGACAAATTGCTACTTTAGGGAAAGGGGAATTTAAAGTAGTTAATAGGCATATCTCCAAAGTTGGCTTTTAACACGATTATAATCATTTCATTTTAGTGTATATTTATGCTAATGTTTAGATGTTGAATATATTGTATAACTAGCTAAATTTGCAAGTTGTAGATGTGGTATAGTAGTATTGTTTTATTTTCTAAGAAAATGATAAAATTAGTTCCTTAAAGAGTTTTTATTGTATAAGCTAGGGAAACATTTTAAAATACAATCAATTAATATAAATATTCTTTACTGTTAAACTCAACACCCAGCAAAGCGGGATAGATATTTTCAAGGAACATAATCACTTAGTAATCTTTTTTGGTTGGGTCATCTAAGGTTTAAATTTTGAGTTAATGAAAGACCAATGGAAATAACATTTACTGAGTTTCTCTTATGTGCCAGATGCTTTATATATGTTTACTTCATTTAATTTTCACAACTACCCTTTGATATTCACATTAATATCTATATTTTACAGATATTTACTATGAGAAAAGAAGCCAGGATGATGTGTATTAAAAGCCCAGAGTAATTCCCCAACACTTGAAATGGCATCAGCTTAGAGTAGGGGTGACAGGAGATAGAACAATGATCGATCTTGCTGTCTCTGACTTGTTGACTGGGCTTTTTTACAGCACGGTATCATTTCACTCATGTCATCAGGGCACATCTACTGAAGCTCAAAGGCCACAGTTAAACTACTGGAAGCAACCTAAATTTTCACTTTAGAAAGTAGTTGCTTCAGTTAAGAGCTAGCTTTCATATCCTATAGGCCATTAGTTCAGAACGTACTAAAATATTATACAAAATATTTATAAAACACAGATAAGTTTAAAGGACTCAGTTGTTTAGCACAAATAATATTTTTGTAGTAAATCCCATAACTGGCATTAAGTTTATGGCTAGTGTTGCTGTTATTAAAAGAGCTGTAATTTTTGTCCAAATTCAAAATATTTTCAGAAATGTTACTCCTCATTTTTAAGGTAATTCCAACATAAAAACTTGTTAAATGTAAGATAAATACTAATAGCTCTGGCTGGTGTGGCTCAGTGGATGGAGTGCCAGCCTGCAAACTAAAGGGTTGCTAGTTCGATTCCTGGTGAGGGTACATGCCTGGGTTGCAGGCCAAGTCCACAGTAGGGGGCATGTGAGAGGCAACCACACATGGATGTTTCTCTCCCTCACTTTCTCCCTCCTCCCCTTCTCTAAAGATAAATAAATAACATCTTTTAAAAAAGATAAATAGTAATAATATTGAACATTTGTAGAATACTTAAATATATCATACAACATATCATTTAATCTTCAGAATAGTCAGGTAAATTAAATGCTGTCAGTACCAACCTCATTTTACAGATGAAAAAACGGCTGTACTGTCCAATACCACAGCCGTTAGTCACAAGTGGAAATTAAAATTAATTTTTTATTTTTTAATATATTTTATTGATTATGCTATTACAGTTATCCCATTTCCCCCCTTCATTCCCCTCTACCCTGTACACCCTCTCCCACCCACATTCCCCCCCAGCCCACGTCCATGTGTCATACTTTTAAGTTCTTTAGCTTCTACATTTTCCATACTGTTCTTACCCTCCCCCTGTCTATTTTCTACCTACAATCTACGCTACTTTTTCTCTATACCTTTCCCACCTCTCTCCTCCTCCCACTACCCTGTTGCTAACCCTCCATGTGATCTCCATTTCTGGGGTTCTGTTCCTGTTCTAGTTCTTTGCTTAGTTTCTTTTGGTTTTGTGTTAGGTGTGGTTGTCAATAATTGTGAGTTTGCTGTCATTTTACTACATATTTTTTAAAATCTTCTTTTCTTAGATAAGTCCCTTTAAAATTTCATAAAATAAGGGCTTGGTGATGATGAACTCCTTTAACGTGACCTTATCTGAGAAGCACTTTATGCCCTTCCATTCTAAATGAAAACTTTGCTGGATAGAGCAATCTTGGATGTAGGTCCTTGCCTTTCATGACTTGGAATACTTCTTTTCAGCCCCTTCTTGCCTGTAAGGTTTCTTTTGAGAAATCAGCTGACAGTCTGATGGGAACTCCTTTGTAGGTCACTGTCCCCTTATCTCTTGCTGCTTCTATGATTCTCTCATTCATTTTTACCTTGGCTAATGTAATTATGATGTGCCTTGGTGTGTTCCTTCTTGGGTCCAACTTCTTTAGGACTCTGAGCTTCCTGGACTTCCTGGAAGTCTATTTCCTTTGCCAGAATGGGGAAGTTCTCCTTTATTATTTGTTCAAATAACTTTTCCATTTGTTGTTTTTCCTCCTCTCCTTCTGGTACCCCTATAATTCGGATGTTGGAATGTTTAAAGATGTCCTGGAGGTTCCTAAGCTTCTCCTCGTTTTTTTGAATTCTTATTTCTCCATTTTTTTCCTGTTTGGTTGTTTCTTTCTTCCTTCTGCTCCACTCTATTGTTTTGAGACCCAGTTTCCTTCCCATCACTATTGGTCCCCTGTGCATTTTCCTTCATTTCTCTTATCATAGCCTGCATTTGTTCATCTAATTTGCGACCAAAATCAACCAATTCTGTGAGCTTCCTGATCAACAGTGTTTTGAATTATGTATCTGATAGGTTGGCTATCTCTCAGTCGCTTAAAAGGATGGGTTCTGGGGCTTTGATTTGTTTTTCTGTTTGCGCCATCTCTCTCTCTTTTTTTTTTTTTTTGGTCTGGTTGCACCTATTACAGTAAGGGGCAGAGCCTTAGGTGTTCACCAGGGCTGGGCACCCCAGTCACTGGATTGTGACGTTGTATGTGGGGGCGGGGTCTAGAGGGAACAATGGTGGTTGCTCCATTCTCCGTGCGACCTCAGTCCCTTCTGCTGCTTCCCCCAAGCAAACTGGGCCCCTCTGGTGCCAATTCCTGTGTGGGTGGGCTTGTGCACGCCGTGGGACCTTCCAAGGACCTCTCCTGTGAGGCTGGGTGTCTCTCCGTGCGCCTCAACTCCCACAGGTGTCCTTAATCAGTGTCCCGAGGCTCTATTTCCCAGCACTGGGATCCTGGGTTGAGCGCACTGCCTTGCTTTACAATCGTCGCCTCACTGGGTCTGCCGGTTGTCACCCCTTGGCCTGGGTCTGCTAGCTACCACTTGTGCACTCAGGGTCCACCTGTTGCAGTCTTGTGCAACCCAGATGCCTTATGCACCCAGTCCCAACTCTCTCTGCTCTTTGCACTGAGACTCACGCCTGGCTGCTCATCTCTGCCCCTCCTACTGGTCTGGATGAACGGGTCTATTTCAACTTCTTGGTTGTCTGACTTCCATTCAGGTCAATTTTCTGTCAGTTCTGGATGTTATTCTATATCTAAATTGTTGGTGTTCCAATCTTGGTTGTGCGTGGAGGTACGGTGCATCCACCTATGCCTCCATCTTGGCTGGAAGTCCCCAAAATTAATTTAATTTAAGTAAAATAAAAAATTTAGTTTTCCAGTAACACTGGCCACATTTCAAATGCTCAACAGCCACATGTGGCTTGTGGCTACCATACTGGACAGCATAGATGTGAAATATTTTTATCATTACACAAAGTTCTTTTGAACAACCAGGGTTTAGAGAGTTCAATTGACTTGTTCCAATTGAAAACTAAGTACTGTGCTGGACTTGAGCCCATAAAATTTATCTACAGAGCCTATACTTCCCTTTAAAATCAGTTTAAAAAATCGTTTATTATAAAATATCTTGAAATAAGGGAGAAAATATAACCCCCATGTACCTATCCATCACCCAGCTTTGACAATGATCAATTATTCACTAATGCCCTACTTTCAACCATTATTCTACATTACTTTTTGCTTCTCTTCCTTAATTATATTTGTTAGCGAAAAATTACCACTTATTCAGAATAGAACATAGGGAGGCAGTATAACATAATGGTTAAGAGTACAGAATTAGAAAGCAGACAGATCTGGATTCAAATTTTGGCCCTACCAAACTGTTATTATGTCCTTCAATGAAAAGGTGCTTAATTTCAGCAGGGCTGAATTTGCTCATCTTTACACTTTACTCCTTAGCCATCTATTATGTTTCCTCTACATTCAACAGTTTCAGGTATCTTATTTCTTAAATTTTTACCTAACATAAAAATTCAAATACAATTATATCTAAGTGAAAAATTCAAATAAATTTATTTTGAAGGTAATTGTGAGAGAGGCAATTTTTTCCACTGATGTTTTATCTATCTTCCTCCAAGATTATAAAGGTAAAATGACTCAATACAAAATTTCAACTGTAACGGAAATATATAATATAGGAAGAAAAAGTTTTATTTGGGGTTCTTTTCTTGATTCCCCTAAGATAACCAGATACCCAGGAAATGATAAAACAGAATCTATTGCCCCCAATAGCTATTTATGAAGTAACTGTTAAATTAATTCATTTAATTAATTTATTAATGATGTTTTATATATATTCTAAATATAGTTTTTAACTTTAAATTTAATCTAGAAATAAATTGTTATTTATGTTGGCAATTAAAGCATAAATGTGATTTTAAATTATTTTATCAAATCATCAAAATATTAATATAGCTGTGAAATTCTGGACTAACTATTTTGGTTAGGGTAGAAACAAGAGAAGATAATTATTCTAATTCAGTAACAAAAAAACCCCGCTCATACTTTGGACTTAATAACCAATAGTTTTATTTTTTTAGTTAATGTATTTTTTGGACTATAAGACACACCTTTCCCCCCAAATCTGGGAGGAAAATGGGGGTGCATCTTATAGTCCAAATGTAGCTTACCTGGTTTGCTGGCAGCCTATGTCATTTATGTTATTAAATATTTTACCACATTTTTTGCTTCAAATTTTTTCCCCTATTTTCCTCCTCTAAAACCTACGTGTGTCTTATGGTCTGAAAAATTCAGTATGTAACTTGGGAAACCTGGATTTAATAACTATCTTCTCTTTATTGTTTTCTAGTTCCTTAATTTAACAAATTTCCACTCTCATCTAATTCTCAGCTTCAATATTTAGGAATTGATTAATAAATTGTATATTATAATAATTTATTCTAATAATCTTCAAATCTAATAACAACCCAATTAACCAACCATCCAGTTTTAAGTTCCTTAAAACTTCTCTGTGTATACAGTGGCATTCTTTTACTGCAATTTAGAAACTAAAGTCATTGTATAGATAAACATGTCAAGAATTTGGACAGTTATTAAATGAAGCAAGTCTTTTAGATAAGTGCCATAAGAAAACAATTTCAATCTAAGGAAGTGAAAGAAATTTATTTATTTACATTTAGGTAATTCATGGGTTAAAGATTCAGGGGAGGAAAAGCTTACAAATTCCTTGGCAAAGTCAATATGAATCTAAGCAAATGTGTACATTTTATGTTTAAAAAGTAATTTTGACTCCACAAATGGCACCTGGTTGTATTCCCCCCTTCCCTTTGGTCAACCTGCAACCCACAAACATATCTAGGGGGTCAAGGACAGGGTAGTTGTCAGGTGGGCAGTGCTTTGTTAAAACTGTAGCCTTGTTACACCCGGGCTGAAACTTCTCACATTAAGTGGAATATGAACAGCTACTGTGATTATGACCTCGGGTTTTTTTTTTAATAGAAATTCCATACTCATTACATTTCAAACCACCAACATTATTTAATTTTTTTTACAATTTACAAAGCAAATTCATTTATAGCAGTATCATGTTTACCACGTCTTTATTATTCAAATAAGAGATCTGTAGATGGTTTACCTGACATCTGTCTCAAGCTGCGTAATGCACTCCTTCAGTGAATCAATCTTCGAATCTCTCTGACGCACTGATTCAACGAGGTATCTGTAAGGCTGTTGAGTTTGGTTTAACAGAGAGTTGGCCCTGTCAAGCTAGAGAAAAACAGATTTCATTAAAATCTAGAAAGTTTTACAAGAAACTAAAAGTATTCAAAATGTTCTACCATGGACATAGCATACCAATGTGCCCTCACATTTAATTACTCTGAAAAGCTTTTCCTGTATAAATTGGGAAGTTTTAAAAATTATTAACCAATATAGCTATCTTAATAATAATAATAATAATAAAGACTATGTAAATGGGGAAGAAAATTTTAAATAAAATATTGTTGCCAATTTGAGGGAAGAGTTATCTACATTTTCTTACCATTTTCTTGGTCTGAGAAGTTATGTGACATGAAATTTGTCTTCTTTTAATGAATATCCTATTAGCTAAAAATAAAATTCTTTTATTTGAGCTTAATTCAAAATAATGTAATAAAAATTTAGTAATTTTTATGCCTTCATATTTCCTTCCATTGCTGTTTGTAAAATAGACAATTTTAAAATTTTTTAAAAATTGATTTGAGAAACATTGATATTTTTGTTCCATTTATTTATGTGTTCTTTGCTTGATTCTTTAAAAAAAAATTATTTATTTATTTTTAGAGAGAAGGGAAGGGAGGGAGAAAGAGAAGGAGAGAAACATCAATGTGTGGTCAATTCTTGCATGCCCTCTACTGGGGACCTGGCCTGCAACCCAGGCATGTGCCCTGACAGGGAATCAAACTGGTGACCTTTTGATTAGCAGGCCGGCATTCAATTTACTGAGCCACACCAGCCAGAGTTCACTGGCTGATTCTTGCATGTGCCCAGGTTGAGGATTGAATCTGCAACCTTGGTGTATGGGGACAATGTTCCAAACAACTAATCTATCTGATCAGGACATAAAATAGATAATTCATGTACCTAAATCACTAGTATAATTAAAAATTTTTAAAGAAATTGTGGTTAAAATATAAAAAAACATAAAATTTACCATTTTAATCATTTCATTAAGCACATTCACAATGTTATGCAACCATTGCCAGTATGTATTTCCAGAACATTTCCATCAGCCTCAAAAAAATCTCTGTATCCATTAAGCCAAAACATTTCCTTCACCCATCGCCCCCACCTCCTGGAAACCTCTATTCTACTTTCTGTCTTCCTGAACTTGCCTATTCTAGGTACTTTCTACAAGTGAAATCACATAATATTTGACATTTTATGTCTCCTTTTTTCACTTAATGTAATGTTTTCAAGGTTCATCCATGTTGTACCATGTTTCAGAACTGCATTCTTTTTTATGGCTAAATAATATTCCATCCCATGTTTACAGCACAGTTTGTTTATTCATTCATTTGTTGATGGATATTTCAGTTGTTTCCACTTTCTGGCTGCAGTGACTAATGCTGCTTTGAACAGGTGTAGAAGTATCCGTTTGAGTCCCTATTTTCAATTCCTTTGGGTCTCTCTATCTGGGAGTAAAATGGAATTGCTGGGTCATATGGCAATTCTATATTTAACTTTTTGAGGAACTGCCAATTGTTTTCCACAGTAGATGCATCACTTTACATTCCTACCAGCAATGTACTTGGTTCCAATTTCTTGACTTCCTTGCCAAAACTGCTGTTTCATGTGCTTATTGGCCACTTGTATATCCTCTTGGACAAATGTCTATTTGAGTCTTTTGCCCATTTTATAAGGTAATTTTTTTTTGAGTTGTAGGTTTCCTTTATATATTCTGGATATTAAATCCTTATTAGATATATTATTTGCAAATATTTGTTTCTGTCATATGACTTTTCACTCTCTTGATAATGTCTTTTGATCACAAAAGTTTTTAACATTGATGAAATTTAATTTACCTATTTTTTTCTTCTTGTGCTTGTACTTTTGGTGTCATTTAGAAGAAATCATTGCCAAATCCAAGGTCATTATGATTTTCTCCTATGTTTCTTCTATGAGCTTTATACCCTTAGCTCTGAAATTGAGGCCTTCGGTTCATTTTGTCTTAATATCTGTATTCAGTATGAAATACAGATCCAATTTCATTCTTTTACAGGCAGGTATGCAGTTTTACCAGCCCCTTCGTTGACAAGAGAGTCCCTTCTCCATTGAATGGTCTTGGCAACCTTGTGGAGAAACCAATGACCACCTGTGAGGGTCTGTTTCCAGACTCTCTGTGCTGTTCCTTTAGTCTGTAGGACTATCCTATGACAGTGCATTTTTAATCACAGTAGCTTTGTAATTAAGTTTTAATTTCTGAAATTTCGAGTCCTCCAACTTTGTTTTTCCTTTTCAAGATCATTTTGGTTATTCAGGGTCCCTTGAAATTCTTTACGAATTTTAGAAAGGGTTTTTCTATTTCTGCAGAAAATGCCATTGGGATTTTGGGAGGAAATGCCCTGAGTCTGTAAGTCATTCTGGGCAGTGTCATCACCTGAACCACACGGTCTTCCCTGAGCGCAGGGCGGCCGTCCTTCATCAGGTCTCCTTTACTTCGGTAACGTTTTTCAGTTTCCTGTGCACAAGTCTTTCTCCCGTTTGATTAAGTATTCCTGAGTGTTTTTATTTTTTCTGAGGCTATTGAAGATGTAACTGTCTTCTTAACTTCCTTTTTGGATCGTTCACTGTGATATACTATGTACAATTTTATACTATGCCTTTTCACTTTGCTTGTATCATATCATTTTTCCAAACTGTTGGAGTAACTTAATTTTACATTTTAATGGTTGTAAAACTGTCTAGTAAGCTAACGTGCCATAATTTAATTACAATGCTTATTTATACTAATAGACATTTAGGATGTTATCAATTTTTGACTAGTATAAATTATGCTACCATAAACTTTTTTGTATTATAGATGATGTTTCTTAAATTAATATTTTGTTCAATTTTCTTTCAGTACATGCGATGTACTAGGTTAAGGGGTGTGACTATTTAATGATCTTGACATATAGACCAAAGTTCTTTTCTAAAGGATTTTATCAAATTCTATACCCAAATCAACCTTAGTATTTTGTTTATTTGTACTTGCTGTTTTTTCCTAAGCACATGTAAAATGTATGACTGTTTAGGGTACACACAGCACTGTCAGTATGAGCTGGGCCCTACTTTGGTTCACAATGAGTTCTCAAGAAACATATTCTAATGTACGTGCAAACGCTGAACAATCACAGCACAACCGCTGGGTGTCTATTTAAGGATTAGGTGATGGGGAAGGGAGTATCTGATTACAGACAAAAAATTATACAATTCTGAAATACTATGACCCTAAAGTGTTCTTAGACAATAAAACTGTAGCCTTTTACATGTTTAAATACTTTTCCCCTCCTTCCTTCATAATCCTAACAAGTTCAATTGAGGTTAAAGATTTGCTGCTTTTTTTGAACAACAGATGATTTATACATTTTTTCTCAAATGAAGTACATTTACAAGATCAACATTTAAAAAGTTAAGATGTGAACATGTTTATTTTAGCAATGCAATGTTTCGGTTTTCTGCTCACACTAAAAACAAAGTGACTAGCAGCCTAGGACCTGAACGTGCAGAGAAGAGCAGGATGGTAACAGTGGAAGGTCCAGCAGAAGGCAGAGAGAATTGGATGGTGGGGAGAGGGGCAGCGATAATGATTTTTAAATGGTCAGTTATGGGGTCCAGGTGGGTAAGCAGCAAGGTGAAGCCGAGAGGCGACTGACCAACTGTTAGAGAACACGTACGTGCAGTTGGGGAACTACTTTGTAAAAATTATTTTAATTACATTAGAAAATTTTCTTTTGGTTATATTAAGTATAGTCCTGAAAGAAATACCTCAAAGAAAAGGAAATGAATAGTGAAAGAAAAGACTTCTTTTTTTGGACACAATTCATTATAGTGAAAACAGAGCCGTAAAGAAAAAAATACCATGAATATTTTCTATAGTTTGGGTTTTAGTGTCTTTTTACTTGCTTTGGTAATCATTCTTTGAAATCTATTACAATGTCAGTGGAATCTTATTACTCTACTAAGTTACTTTATGAACATTCAAATATGCAGCTGGGCAAAAATAAAACTAAGTTCCACTTACCTGTATAACCAGTTTCACTAGTCAATTAAATCAAACAATTGCCTTGACTTTGTTTTTACAGAACTGACCCTAACTGAATAAACTGAACTGACAAGTTGCTTTGTGTTTCAAAGTGCAGAACAGTCTGAGTGTGTGTGTGTGTGTGTGTAGGGCGGGGGCGGGGGTAGGGGTGGGTGGGGGGGTGGAACAGGAGAGGAGCCAGATAGGGAAGGACTAGGGCATTTACAAATTGTAGTTAGCTGTGGTCTAGAATGAGCTACGTTTAAAACTTATCAAGTCTCATTTCAATTGCATAAAAATATAACAGCAGTTATTAGTCTTAATTATTTTAGTTCATTTTCTTTCATTACAGTAATTACATATATTAAGTTTTAATACTATAAACAAAATTAAGAGCCAAAAACTGTATTTTGTAAAGGTATCTTTAATATACAATTTACAAACTTCCCTGTCCGGATAATAGAAACTACTGTGGAGCTGTCAGTTTTAAGGATATATTTCTTTATAAACTTGATTGTAGGCTTTTAAAGCCCCCAAATTGATTTTAATTCCTCAAGAAAAAAAGTACCTATTTCTCAATTTAAACTGATATTAATTTCTATTTTTTGAAAAATAATTTAACAATCTACTTCCTCCAAATATAGTTTAAAAAAGTCTTTCTGTAGCTATAATAATTAGTATTCAAATAGTTTCACAATCACTCTCTTTGCTTATTGTTAGTAATCTTTTCCTTATAGGAAAGCTTTAGTAATTAGTGACTCAGGAATCATATACGTAATAAATGACTCAGGACCAAACCCATGACACATTTTACAGAATTGTTATTCCTCCTTTGTTTCAATAAACTGTACATTTGATTCAGAGAAAAGCAATACCTACCTATAACATAATTACACATTTTGATTCATATACTATTTTAACTTACTCTTATATATATTTTCTCTTAAAATTGAGAAAAATATAATGGTGACTATATTTTGTTGTGTTTGTCTTAAATATGATTTTTTTTTTTCCTTCTGTAATTTATTTTGAAAGAAACTCCTAGAAATGGAACTCCTTCTTGCCAGGGACAAAATGCATTCTATTGCATTTTAATTTAACTTGGACTTGCTTTCTGTGTACAGAATATATACAAGTGACATTTTCTAGGATTGGTGGTAGCTTGTGCTCCAAAATCCACATACTATCGCCTAATCTTTTTGATTGTGCCATGAAAGGTAAAATGCCTATTTGATATCCCACATGGGCAACGCTTTGGTGCTGCTTCCCCGTTCTCAATCTAAAGCAGTTCTCAAACCTAACCAATCATCAGAACTGCTGTGGAAAATAGTGAAAAAAAACACACACACAATAGTAATTTTTGGGCCTCACCCCAGTCCTCCTGAAACAAAATTTCTCAGATTTCTCATATTCTAATGATTAGTCAAGACTAGAACATACAGCTTTGTTACCGTGGCCTTGCTTTAGGTCGCCCAACTACTGTAGCAGCTTCAACAGCACTGCACATAAACTGTCTTAAGTCCTGAATTTACCATCCATCTCACCAAAACTGGCTTCTTCTCTGGCGTCCCCATATGGTTGATGGTATCACCGTCTTTAACAGGGGTAATATTTAACCGATAAAATTCACCCAGTAAGGAGAACAGCCTTTGCAGTAGGGCGGTATCACAAGAAACTGTGCAGTGCCAGGTATTACTTCTTTGTTGCTGGATGGTGGAGAGGCCCAGGGCTTCTGAGAAAAGGGACCAGGACAGGCAAGATTGGTGGTATAAGGACACTTGGGGGCTTAGGGCAGCTCCAATTTTCCACTGTTTTTGCAAATGTTTTATTATTTTAATAACCAAAAGCAAGCACATGCTAGTTTATTTTGTGCCCAGCTCTGGTCCTCAGATTCTCACAGTCTGGTGCAGATAATGAGAAATCCATGAACTAGGATATTGAGATACTTGAAAGTAAACAGCATGGAAATGATGGGTAGACAGATCTGTAGAACTGAATTTATTTTTTCAAAATGTGGCCCTGTGTCACTTTTATTAGAGTTATAAGAAGAGATTGTTAAAAATGCAGATTCTCCACTGCCTGGTGTGGTTGAGTGGACTGACCGCTGGTCTGCAAATCAAAAGGTCACAGGTTCGATTCCCAGTCAGGGTACATGCCTGGGTTGTGGGCCAGGTCCCCAACTAAGGGTATGCAAGAGGCAACAGATTTCTCGAATATCAATGTCTCTCTCCCTCTCTTTCTCCCTCCCTTCCCCTCTCTTTAAAAATAAATAAATAAAATATTTAAAAAATGCAGATTCCTGGGCTTTTTTCTAGATGTATTTAATCACAATCTCTGTGGGCAGGATCTAGTAACCTACATTTTAAACAAGAATCTTAGGTAATTCTCATATTAACATTTTTGAAAACCTCTATTGAGATGTAGGAACAGGGTAATGGGCAGTCATGAGAAAGACATCTACATTTGAGGGTTAGAAGAATATGAAGACATCAGCTAAGAAGAGTAAAGAGCCATCTGAGGGAGAACAGTGCCATAAAGCAAAGTGGAACAAGAACTTCTAGAATATCTATAATGTTACACCATGGACAGGTCGGGGGAGTAGGAAGGGAACATGGCAATTCTCAAGTCATTAGTGACCACTGAGAAAGGGCACAGTGAAAAGACGATGGGGGAAGAGAACAGAAGGAATTAAGTAAAAGAGAGGGGTTAACTTCTGAAAAGTTACATACACACACTCTTTTTTAAAAATTGAGTTTATTGCCCTGGCAGGTGTAGCTCAGTGGATTGAGTGCGGGCTGTGAACCAGGCATCGCAGGTTCGATTCCCAGTCAGGGCACATGCCTAGGTTGCAGGCCATGTCTCCCAGCAACCACACATTGATGTTTCTCTCCCTGTCTGTCTCTCTCTCTCTCTCCCTCCCTTCATTCCCTTTCTAAAAATAAATAAAATCTTTAAAAAAAAATTGAGTTTATTGAGGTGACATTGGTTAATAAAATTATACAGATTTCAGATGTACAGTTCTACGACATGTACCCTGTATGTTGCAGCATGTGTTGGCCGCTCAAAGTCAAATCTCCTTCCGTCACCATTTATCCCCCTTTATGCTCTTCTGCCACTCACTCTCTTTCCTCTGGCCATCACCGTACTGTTGTTTGTGTCTGTTTTTTTGGTTTCTCTTTTACTTAATCCCTTCACCTTTTCCATGGAGCCTCCCAATGTTCCTCCTCTCTGACAGCTGTCTGTCTGCTCTCTGCGAAGTCTGTTTCTGTTTTGTTTGTTGGTTTATTTTGTTCCTTAGATTCAACACATAAGTGAAATCATATGGGAATTGTCTTTTTCTGACTGGCTTATTTCACTTAGCACAGTATTTCACTCTTCAGGTCCATTCACACGGTCACAAAAGGTAAGGTTTCCTTTTTTATGGCCAGGTAGTATTCCACTGCATGTACGCACCACTGCATTTTTTACCCACTCATCTACTGATGGGTACTCGGGATGCTTCCAAATCTTGGCTGCTGTAAAAAATGCTCTAATGAACATAGCGGTGCATATATTCTTTTGAATCAGTGTTTCATTTTCTTCAGATAAATTCCCAAAAGTGGAAATCACTGTCATAAAGCAGTTCCATTTTTATTCTGGGGAAATTCCATACTGTTTTCCACAGTGGCTGGACCAGTCTGCATTCCCACAAGCAGTGCACAAGGGTTGCCTTTTCTCCACATCCTTGCTAACACACATACACAGACACACACACTTTTTTTTTTTTTTGGAAGAGGGACCAAAAGGGGTTAAAAAAAAAAAAGTGGAGGTCCTACAATTGTCTTTGGATGAAAGGGATTCAGAGAAAATAAATTTAGATGACAACTGTAATAAGGAAAAGATATAGATGATGGATTGATAATTTGGGGGTGTGGAAATATTCTACAGTGAAGAAAATGGGGAATTATAAAATAGATATCAAAGAATAAAAACACTGGCCAACAAGAATAAACACCTGGTTGATGTGCAACAACATAAATTTGTAATGTTCCCAAGCAGTAAAAGGAGATTTCCACAATAATTTTTTAGCACGTTACCACAAAACTCAAGATTTTTTTCTTTTTCTATCCTGCCTTCCATTAAGTATTTATAGAGTAACTAACAGGTTGTAAGCTACTATTAAAAGTAGGGATTATAAAGAAAAGCCTGATGGGTGGATTTGGCCACAAAGCACTCTAGAGTGCTAGTGAACGCGATACTCAGATGGGTAAAGTCGAGGAGTGGGGAGGAAGAAAAGTGGAGCCAGCAGGGGCTTGACAGAGTAGAAAAATACGAAGAGTTCATGAGTCTGAGACTTGTAACGAGCCCCAGTAAAGCACAAATTTAGTGGGAATGAAAGAACGGGGAGAGCCGGAAGGACTGACTGAGCTGGAAGGACAGGAGATTAAGAGTCAAGGAATGTAATTTTTGAGTTCAAGTGTTTTAAATTTCCTTCCCCCTCAAAGCTACCCTTGAGAAATTCATGTTAATGTGATTCAATTGTATAACAATGCTGCTGGGGTGGGGGGTGGGATTTGCAGTGTGATTTGTAATAGCTCTTAAGTGAAAAATTTATAGACACTGATGCATTACTAAGGCATAATCAATTAGGTAGAAAGTTTAAAAAGTAACTTTATTTGTTTGATGTGTAAACAGGATGTGATTTATAAATAAGTCATTGTTTTACTTACTTCAGTGGTGGTTGGCATTTGGTACACACACATAAATATATATTAAAAACAAAATAGAGAAACATCATACATATTATCCTGCAATTTTCCTTTTTAAAAAAAAATTATCAATGTAGTATGAATGCCTTTAAAGTTAGCACAGAGAGAGCTACTTATTGTTCCTAAGCATCTGGAAGTCTCTCTTATATCTAGCAATTTAATGTGTCCAACAAATCACCTGGATTCTATTAAGTGCCTCCTAGGTACAAAACTCAAGGTGCTAAACCTTGCCATTGCTTTAGTTGAGACTGTGCATGTGCCATTTTCTAGGTAAGTTTTTTGAAATAAATTAGCTGTCACAGGTAAATCTGTAGGTGATTATACCAGAAGACAAGGCCCTTGTGGACAAGGCTGTACATGTTAAGAGGACAAGTCCATGCCTATTTTGCCATCAGTGGTTGAATATAATGGGATTTTGATAAATGCTTACTAAATGACTGGAAAGAGAAAGGGTAAGAATCAAGGTTTCAGGAGCCTAAGGAAGACCAATAGTTGTTGACAGTAATGTGGCATGTGTTATGATTTAGCCTCCATTTCCTACTGTTTAATAAACCCCACACCAGCACTCTTAACTAGCTTAGTGGCTTCTTGAGAATCAGATAGGCATACATATGCACAAAAAAAGAAAGTCAGCTATTTTTTTTCATTGTTGTATCGGACCAACTAATGGCACAATGGTTTGTAGACACTGGACATCAGGCAGTGAAGGACAGTGACCCCTGAGACAGAGTTCAAACAGCAGGGTACTGAAGAAAAGAAAGCTGAATAGAGAGAGAACTCTGAAATGCAGAGACAGCCCCTTGAGTATTCACTTAGGCACTGACAGTGCACATATAAAGAAACTACAAGACACTGAGATAGAACCACTGGAAATATTGGAAGGAATAATCTAATGATCTTATTGGCTGGTAACAGTACCTATTCCCACCAAAGTACAAATCCTACTAATTCATAGGACACAGGGTATAGAGTACTTAAAAGAGCTTTGGTCTCACTAGTAGTGGAAAAATTAGCCTTAAGTAAATGCTTCTTTGCTAATAAAAGCTGAAAAGCAAGACTTGAAATGACCAAACTTTTCCCAAGAAACAGCCATTTTTGAAAACAAAATATCACAGATTTACAAGAATCTAAATATTTAGCTCTGAGATAAAAGTCACAGTGTCTGGCAACCAGTAAAAAAAATTAGTAGGCAAGTAAAGAAGAAGGACAATATGATACATAGTGAAATAACTCAATTTAATAGAAAGCAATCAAGAAATGACAATATATAGAATTAGTAGACAAGGATATCAAAGCAGTTACTGAAAATGTATTTCATATACTCAAGAAAATAAAGTTTGAAAAGTTTAAGTAGAGACCTTGAAAATACAAATAAGATGCAATATGAACTTCTAGAAATGAAAACTATAATATCTGAGATGAAAAACATACTGGATTGAATTAACAATAGATTATACATTGGAGAAGGAAAGGTTAGTGGATTGAGGACTTAGCAAAAGAAATGATGCAAAAAGAAGCACAAAAAAAAAGAAAGAAAGAAAAAGAAACTAAAACAAGAAAAAAAAAACAGAATCCAAAATATTTGAAGAAATGATGGCTGCAAAATGTCCAAATTTGATGGTATCACATACATACAGAAGTTTGACAGAACCCAAGCACTGGAAACATGAAGAAAACCACATCAAGCCACATCATAATCAAATTGCTTAAAGCTAGTGAAAAAATTCTTAAAAGCAATCAGAGAAATAAGACATACTACTTAGAGAGGAACAAGGATAAAGATGAAGCACATGTCTTGGCAGAAATAATGCATACTAAAAGAGACTGAATTAACATCTTTCAAGTACTAAAAAAGACTAAGAGGAAATACAGTCAACCTTGAATTCTTTACCCAGGGAAAATATATTTCAAAAACAAAGGTGAACTCAGCAATTCCACTCGCAGGTCTATATTCAAAAGTATTAAAATAGGCGGACCAAGATAGAGGTGTAAGTAGACATGCTTAGCCTCCTTGCACAATCATAAGAAGGATCACAAGTAACCTCAAAACAAAAAACAACCAGAACTGCCAGAAAATTGAACTGTATGGAAGTCCAACAATCAAGGAGTTAAAGGAGAACTATTCATCCAGATGGGTAGGAGGGGCAGAGCCAGGGAGCCAGGGCGGAGAGAGTATGGTGTAGTGATGGTGAGGCAGCAGCAGCAGTGCCCCACAAAATGGTCAGTCCCACATTTATGTGTGGCAGATGAAAACCAGAAGGGTCACCTGGGGAGTGAGCAATCTCATCCCCAGGCCAGACTACATAGCCCAGGGACCCAGCATCAGGAAAATAAAGCCTTGTAACTTCTGGCTGTAAAAACTAGTGGGGGGGGTGGGGTGGCAGAAGAAACTGCAGATCTCCCAGAAGAGTTCATTTAAAGGGCCCCCACTGTCCTAGAATGTACCAAATCCACCCACTCTGGGAACAACCACCAGGGCAACAGCTAGAGGGGAGTCAGTTGCAAATAGGAAGTGGGTAAAGTGACTGGAAATGGGGTGAGTGCTGGCGAGTGGCACTGTTCCCTCTCTGACCCCTCCCCCTATATAAAACACCACAAAACAGTGAAGCAGGCCCTGGCAAATACCTAAGGCTCCACCCCACACAATGTAACAGGTGCACCAAGATGGGGAGTCAAACCGAATACACAGAAACAAACACAGGGAGGCTGCTGAATTGAAGAGACAAAGAAATATGGCCCAAATGAAAGAACAGATCAAAGCTCCAGAAAAAGAACTAAGTGAAATGGAGATAGTCACCCTTTCAGATGCAGAGTTCAAAACACTGGTGATGAGAATGTGCAGAGAACTCACAGAGTATGGCAAATGAATAAAGGAAGAAATGAAGGCTATACTAAGTGAAATAAAGAAAAAACCACAGGGAACCAATGGTGTAGGGAAAGAAGCAGGGGTTCAAATCAGTGAATTGGAACATAAGGAAGAAATAAAGTCAACTAGTACAGAAGGAAGAAACAAGAATTTTTAAAAAATGAGGAGAATAAGAAGACTCTGCATCTCCAAATGTATCAACATTCAAATCATAGCAATGCCAGAAGTAGAAGAGGAAGAGCAAGAAATTGAAAATTTATTTGAAGAACAGTGAAGGAGAACTTCCCTAATTTGGTGAAAGAAATAGACATACAAGTCCAGGAAGCACAGACAGCCCCAAACAAGGTGGGACCCACAGAGGAACACAGCAAAACACATCATAATTAAAATGCCAAAGGTTACAGATAAAGAGAGAATCTTAAAAGCAGCAAGGGAAAAGCAGAGAGTTATCTACAGAAAAGTTCCCATAAAACTATCAGCTGATTTCTTAAAAGAAACTTTGCAGGCAAGAAGGGACTGGCAAGAAGTATTCAAAGTCATAAAAAGCAAGGACTTACACCCAAGATTACTCTATCCAGCAAAGCTATCATTTAGAATGGAGAGCAGATAAAGTGCTTCCCAGACAAGGTAAAGCTAAAGGAGTTCATCATCACCAAGCCCTTATTATATGAAATGTTGAAGAGACTTATTTAAGAAAAAGAAGGTCAAATATATGAACATTAAAATGACAACAAACTCGCAACTATCAACTGAACCTAAAAAACAAAAACAAACTAAGCAAACAACTAGAACAGGAATACAATCACAGAAATAGAGATCACATGGGATGTTATCAGTGGGCAGGAGAAAAGGGGAGAACAGGGGAAAAGGTACAGGGATTAAGAAGCATAATTTGCAGGTACAAAATAGACAGGGGAGATATTAAGAATAGTATAGAAAATGGAGAAGCCAAAGAACTTATATTCAAGACCCATGGACATGAACTAAGGGCGGGGGAATTGCTGGAGAGAAGAAGGTATCAGGTGGAGGAGGGCAAAAGGGAAAAAACTGGGACAACTGAAACAGCATAATAAATAAAACATACTTAAAAAAAAGCACTGAAGCCCTGGCTGGTATGGCTCAGTGGACTGAGTTCCCACTTGCAAACCAAAGGGTCATTGGTTCGATTCCCAGCCAAGGCACATCCTAGGCTGTGGGCCAGGTCCCCAGTAGGGGGCACATTAGAAGCAACCACACACTGATGTTTCTCTCCCTCTCTTTCTCCTTCCCTTGTCCTCTAAAAATAAATATGTAAAATCTTTTTTAAAAAAATTAAAAAGGCATTAAAATAGGCAGACAGACATATCTTCTACTTGGATGTTCATAGCAGCACTATTCACAATAGCCAAAAGGGGGAAATCACCGAACTGTCCATCAATGAATGAATAAGCTAAATGTAATATATTTGGAAATTTGCTAAGCAAGTAGATTTCAGGTTCTCTCTGACCACACACACAAAAAAAGTCAAATACTATGTGAGGTGACAAATATGTTGATTAGCTTGACTACAGAAATCATTTCATTGTGTGATATATATCAAATCATCATGTTGTGACCTTAAATACATATTTTATTAATGGTGTGCTGATTGTAGGGGGGAGGAGTATATAAGTTAAATGGTAATAGAAAAATACAATAAAAAATAGATAAAATAATAAAAATAAAAATTCAAGCTGTAAAACAAAAACCCTCCAAGGGGAAGCACAAGAAACATAAGAAAAAGACAGACTACTTGGACTTTGTCAAAATTAACTTTTGTGATCAAAAGACACTAGCAAGAAAGCAGAAGACAACACACAGGATGGGAGAAAATATTTGATGTCATGTATCTGATAAGGGCCTAGCAGTCAGAATACACATAAAGAAGTTTTAAAACTCTACAAGAGACACACACCCCAATTAAAAAATGGACAAAGGATGTGAACAGACATTTCTCCAAAGAAGATAAACAAACAGCCAATAAGCACACCAAACAATGCTCAATATTATCCATTATATAGTTAATGCAAATCAAAATCACAATGAGATACTACTTCAGACTTGCTAGAATTAAAAAATACAAAAATAACTCCCCCAAAATAAGCATTGGTGAGGACACAAGAAATTGAAACCCTTGACCTTGCTGATGGGAACGTAAAATGGTGAAGCTGCTAAGGAAAACAGTTTTGTGGTTCCTCAAAAAGTTAAACACAGAATCACCATGTGACCTGGCAATTCCACTTCTTAGATATATGCCCACAAGAGCAGAAAACAGGTGTTTGGACAAAAACATTGCACACGAATGCTCATAGCAGCACTATTCACAATAGCCGAATGACAGGAATAACCTAAATGTCCATCAGCTGATGAGCAGATAAACGAAATGTGATATGTCTGAACAATGGAATACTATTCAGTCTCAAACAGGAACTAAGTACTGATAGATGGCAGAACATGAGTGGACTTTGAACACATTATGTTAAGGGAAAGAAACCAGACACAAAAGATCACATATTGCATAATTCCATTTATATGAAAAATCGATAGAGACAGAAAGCACATTAGTGGTTGCCAGGGGCTGGAAGGAGAGGAGAGTGAGAAGTGGCTACTTAATGGGAACAGGGTTTCCTTCTGGGTGACGAAAATGTTCTATAACTTGACAGTGATAATGGCTGCACATTATAAACATAACAAAAAGCCACTGAATTGTATTGTACAATTAAAAATGGTTAATCCTCATATGCCTACAGTTCATTTGGCCTTAGGAATATAACTGAGACATATATTTTAATCTTGACTTTTGCTAAGAAGAGTCAGATATGTAAAAACAAAAAGCAAATAACTGAAAAAGGTGACATAACTTTTTGGAACATACAGAAGTGAAAAGAATTTATCACTAGCAGCCCTGCTCTGTATTATTAAAAGAACTAATATGATAGCAGATGGAAATTTGTATCTACACAAAGGAATAAAGAATACCAACCATGGCAACTATTTGGTTAAATATAATAGCTTTTTCTCATATTATTATATGTCTTTAAAAGATTATCAACTGTTTAAAGTAAATATAAGTAGCAATGTAGTGTGAGTTTTAATACAAGTTTAAGTAAAATATATCACAGCAGGAGCACAAAGACTGGGAGGGATAAATGGAATGGTACTACTGTAACAATTTTATGCTAATATAAAGTGGTAAAATACCACATGGAACTAGATGGTGAGATACACACACACACAGACACACACAGACACACACATAATTTAAAGCAACCACAGTAATAACAAAAGGCTATAGCCAATAAGCCAACAATGAGATAAATGGTATGGTAAAATATCCCAAAAAAGGCAGGGAAAAAAGGAGAGACGGGATAAATAAAAAAACAAGGAGCAAGATAACAGATTTAAAAATAATCATATCAGTAAACATATTAAAATGTACATGTCTGGAAACCCCAATTAAAAGTCTTATTTTGTCAGATTGAGTAAAAAAGCATCTTCTGCTCAAAAAAGTATATGTTAAGAAAAGTATATGTTAATTGTAAGACAATCAGGCATGAACAGGTTAAAAGTTGAAGAAATGAAGCAAAAACATACCAAATTAAACTAGGCAAAAGATGAGGAACTTTTACATTAAAAACTAAAAAAAAGAAACCCAAAACCTAATACCCTCACTCCCAAACAGACAAAAAACACTACACCAAGAGGAATTTAACATCTAAATAGGTGGAAAGATATACTGGATTCATGGATCAGAATATTCAATATTATTAAAGAGTAGATTCTCCTCATTTCATTCACAGATTCCATGCAATCCCAATCAAAATCACAGCCAGGTTTTGTTGTTGTTGTTGTTGTTGTGAAAATGGTTATAGGATTCATATGGAAATACAAAAGACAGAGAATGACCAAAAAGCTTTGAACTTGAACAGAGATGGAGAACCAACACTATCGAATTTCAAGACATAATACGGCCACAGTAATCAAGACGGTGTGATACTGACATAAAGACAAGGAGATAAGTGGCACAGAACCGAGTCCAGAAACAGACTCTCACATACATGACCCAACAGTGTTCGACAAAGGTCTTTCAGCACATGATACCAGAACAATTTGGTTTCCACATTCAAATGAATGAATTTCAACCTGTATCTTGATATGTGTAAATTTCACACAGTATAGAAAAATTAACTAAAAATGGATTATAGACTTAAAACTATGAAAGATCTAGAGGAACACATAGACAAAAACCTTGTAACACAGGGTTAAAAAAGATATTCTAGATACAACACCCAAAACATAATCCATAAAAGAATGAACTGATAAATTGGACTTGATAAAAAATCCTGTCTTCAAAAAACATTATTAAGAGATGACAACACAGACCACAGAGTGGGAGAAAATATTTGCAAATCACATATCTGCTAAGAGACTTGTATCTAAAATGTCTAAATAATGCTCAAAACTCAATAATAAGAAAAACAATGTGATAAAATGTCAAAAAACTTGAACACTTCTCCCAGTAGGAAAAACACAGGGCAAAGAAGAACATGAAAAGATGCCCAACATCATGAATCATTAAGGAAATGAGAACTAAAACCACATGACACCCCTATGGATTCAATAGAATGGCTACAATGAAAAAGATTGACTAGGTCAACTTTTCGCAAGGATGGAGAGAAACTAGAACATCCATAGGCTGATGGTGGAAATGTAAAATGCTACAAACACTTGGTAAACAGTTTGGAAGTTTCTTAAAACATTACAGAGACACTCACTATATAATCCAGTTATTACTCCAAGGTAATTTACCCAAGAGAAACAAAAGCATATATTCACACAAAGACTTGTACTTGATGATCATATCAGCTTTATTTATAATAAGTAAAACTGGAAACCATCCAAATGTCTATCAACAGATGAATGGATAAAAACCTCTAGTATATCTAATCCAAAAGTATGTGGAAACAAATGAAAATGAACATAAAACAACACAAAACCTGTGGGACACAGTGAAAGCAGTCCAGAGAGGGACGTTCATAGCATTACAGGATTACCTAAGAAAATAAAAAAATCTCAAATAAACAACCCAACCATACATCTAAAAGAACTAGAGTAATAAGAACAAACTAGGCCCAGAGTGAGTAGAAGGAAAGAAATAATTGAGATTTAAATGACATAGAAACTAAAGGAACAGATCAAAGGATCAATGAATCCAGGAGCTGATTCTCTGAAAAGATAAATGAAATTGACAAACCTTTAACCAGACTGATCGAGAAAAAAGATAAAGGACCCAAATAAATAAAATCAGAAATGAAAGAAAAGAAATAACAACTGACATCACAGAAATACAAGGATTGTAAGAAATTATGAACAACTATATGCCAAGAAATTGGACAACCTGGGCAAAATAGATCAATTTCTAGAAATATACAATCTTCCAAAACTGAATCAGGAAGAAATAGGAAACCTGAACAGACCAACAACAACTAGCAAAATTGAAACAGTAATAAGAAAACTTCCAGCAAACAAAAGCCCTGGGCCAAATGGCTTCACAGGTGAATTTTACAACATTCAAAGAATAACTAGTACCTATTCTCAAACTATTCCAAAAAACTCAAGAAGAGGGAAGACTCTCAAGCTCTTTTTAAGAGGCCAGTATTATCCTAATTCCAAAACCAGGTAAAGACCCATTAAAGAAAGAAAAGTATAGGCCATTATATCTGATAAACATAGATGCTAAAATCCTCAACAAAATATTAGCAAACAAGATCCAACAACACATTACAAAGATCATACACCATGATCAAGTGGGATTATTCTAGGGATGCCAGCATGATACAATATTCACAAATCAATAAGAATGATACATCACATAAACAAAATGAAGGACAAAAATCGCACGATCCTATCAATACGTGCAGAAAAAGCACTTGTTAAAACCCGGCACCCATTTATGACAAAAACACTCAGCAAAGTGGGACTAGAGGGAGCACACCTCAACATATTAAGGCCATATATGAAAAACCTACTGCCAACATCATACTCAGTGGGCAAAAACTACAATCATTTCCCTTAAGATTGGGAATAAGATGAGGGTATCCACTTTCACCACTCCTATTCAACATATACAAAAAGCATATAATAATTCCATATATATAAGCTTAGGAAATGTAAATGCATCTAACAGTGACAAAACAGAAATCAGTGGTTACGTGGAGACCAGGCTAGGGGCGTGGGGCAGGGACGCTAGGGTGAAGAGAATCGAAGGAACACAAGGAAATTTTTGGGAAAATGCGTGTGTTCATTATCTTCATTTTGGTGAGGCTTTCATGGGTATACATAAATGTGTCAAAACTTAGAATATTGTACACTTTAAATATGTGCAGTTTAGTGTATGCACATTATGCCTCAATAAAGCTGCTATAAAAAGAATATTTGTTTTCATTTTGAGTGCTTTTTAACAATTTCATTTTGGCTACTCATTTACGTACAATCTCAGACATATTCTGAATAGCATATAACAATAGCAATCCTAATAACAGTTAAGTTTCACCTGTGTTTTATTCTCAAAAACCCCAAGCTGGTTTATACATTTAACCTGCTCAAGAAATACAGATCCTGAGAGAATTTCTTTCTTTGTTTTATTCACCATGTATATCATGAATAGTCTATTGTTATAGAAACAATCTAATACAGGCATACCCCAGAGATATTGCAAGTGTGGTTCCAGACCACCACATAAAACAATTATTGCAATAAAGCAAGTTGCACAATTTTTTTGGTTTTCTTGTGCATATAAAAGTTGTGTTTACATTATACTGTATTCCTTTGCTAAAGAATGCTAACGATCATCTGAGCCTTCAATGAGCCATGATCTTTTTGCTGGTGGAGGGTCTTGCCTCAACATTGGTGGCCACTGACTCCTCTGGGTGGTGGGAGCTGGAAGCTGGGATAGCTGGGACAATTTCTTAAAATAAAACAACAGTGAAGGCTGCCACATTGATGAACTAACCCTTCCTTTCATAAGTGATTTCTCTGTGGCATCCGATGCTGCATGATAGCGTTTTGCCCACAGAGGAACTCCCAAAATTGGAGCCAGTCCTTTCAGACGCTGTTGCTTCTTTATCAACTAAACTTATGTAATGTTTTCAGTCCTTTCTTGTCATTTCAACAATCTTCACAACATCTTTAGCAGAAGTAGATTCCATTGCAAAACGTCAAATTACAACTACACTACAGAACAACCATCCTTCAGAACCACCCAAATTCGACCTGAATGGAAGTCCTACAACTAGGAAATTGAAGAAGAAACCACCTCAAGAGTGGTAGGAAGGGCAGAGACACAGAACGGACTGGTCCCACATCCATGTGTGGTGGGTAAACACCAGGAGGGATCTGGGAGGAACAAAGAGTTCCAGGCCCACACCAGGCTCCCCAGCCCAACGTTCCAGTGCCAGGAAGAGAAGTTCCCACAACTTCTAGCTGTAAAAACCAGTGAGGCTGAGGAAGATGGAAGCTTCTAGAGTCCCAGGCAGATCCTCTTAAAGGACCTACATACGGACTTACCCCGACTCACTCCCTCTGAGCTCTAGCTCGGGGGCAGCAGCTTGAAAGGCACCAGAGACATGTGGGAAGGGACTGAACTGTAGAGCATCATGGTGAGAGCTGGAAGGACAGCTTTCTCCTAGACAGAAGTCCTAGCAGAGGCCATTGCTCCTTTGATGAACCCTCCTACCACAGAGCTGGCAGGCGAATGCCATATTAGAGACTCCATCAACCTGGCTCACACAGTTCACTCCACCCTGGTGATTCGCTGAGGCCCTTCCCCAGCCAATTTTCAGGCCCATCCATGCTGCTTCCAGTGGCTTTTCCATATCAATGGCTTGACTTGGCTCACAATTTAGATTTTTAAAAATTCTCTCAAAAAGGCAGCATCTGGCCTCCACATATGACCTAGCTCTGGCTAAGCAGCCCTGCACCCTGCACTAGCAGTAGCCAGCCTTGATTCACATCTTGGCCTCACCTGGGCACCTCCAAGCCCAGCACAAGTGGCAGCCATTTGCAGATCGCTTTGTAGCTTATTCCAGGTGGCCCTGGGCAGATCACAGGTGGTGCCTGACCTTGGCATGTATCTCACAGGAGGCCCAGAGCCAGCACACCCAGTGGAGAGCTTCAGACCACACTGAAGCACCACCAAACAACCACCTCCACAAGTGACACACTCAAGGGGCAGACTCATCAGGCATCAGAGCCCTGGTAAAGTAAGTCCTGCTCTTTCGGGTAGACCCCTGCACAGTTGATCCTCCATGCTGGTTAGAGGTGGGCGGTCAGTGGTCACAGCCAGTTCCTGCAGCTGATTGGCCTGGGTAAATCCCTCCCAGTGAGATACCAACAGCAATCAAGGCTCAACCACAACAGAAGGGTGTGCAGCCCACAAGGGGATGGGGTGTGCACTTCAAGTGCTCAGCTTGGGCAATCAGGAAAGCCGTGCCACTGGACCCTACAGAACACCTACTACATTAGGCAACTCTACCAAGCCAGTGAGACATAGCAGTTTTACCTAATACAAAGAAACAAACACAGGAAGGCTGCAAAGATGAGAAGAGAAGGAAACAGGTCCCAGATAAAAGAACAGAACAAAACTCCAGGAAAAGAACTTGACAGAATAGAGACAAGCAATCTACCAGATGCAGAGTTCAAAATACTGGTTATAAGGATGCTCAACAAATTTAGTGAAAACCTCAACAACATAATAAATAATCAGTCAGAAATAAAGGATACAGTTATTGAAATGAAGATTAACTTACAGGGAATCAACAGTACGGTTGATGAAGCCAAGAATCAAATCAGCAATTTGGAATATAAGGAAGCAAAAAACACCCAAGCAGAACAGCAAGAAGAAAAAAGAATCCAAAAAAAAAAAAAAAAACCAAAAACGAGGAGAGTATAAGGAACCTCTGGGACAATTTCAAGTGTACCACCACTTGCATCATAGGTGTGCCAGGAGAAGAGAGAAAGAAATTCAAAACCTATTTGCAAAAACAACAGAAAACTTCCCTAACCTGGTGAAGGAAAGAGACATGTAAGTGCAGGAAGCACAGAAAGTCCCAAACAAAATGAACCCAAAGACGCCCACACCAAAGCACATCACAATTAAAATGCCAAAGGGTAAATACAAAGACTCTTAAAAACAGCAAGAGAAAAGCCATTGGTTATCTTCAAGAGAGCCCCCATAAGACAGTCAGCTGATTTCTCAACAGAAACTTTATAGGCCAGAAGGGATTGGCAAAAAATATTGAAAGTGATGAAAAGCAAGGACCTAGAACAATCAAAATTATTCTACCTACCGAAGCCATCATTTAGAATCAAAGGTCAGATGAACTTCATAGACAAGAAAAATATAAAGGATTTTATTACCACCTAACAGTATTATATGAAATGTTAAAGCATCTTCTTTAAGAAGAAACTGAAGATAAAAAATATGAATAATAAAATGGCAATAAATATAAATCTATCAACAATTAAATCTAAAAACCAAAATATATGAACAAGCAGAACAGAAAAAGAATCAAAGATGCAGAGAGCATTTTGTTGGTTGACAGATGGAAGGTGGATTAGGGGGATGGGCAAAAAATGTTAAGGGATTAAGAAGTATAAACTGGTTGTTACAGAACAGTCATAGGGATGTAAAGTACCACATAAGGAGTATAGTCAGTAATAGTTTTATCACAATGTATGGTATGAGACGGTTATGAGATTTATCAGAATCATCACTTAGTTATGTAATGTCTAATCACTGGGGGGGGTACATTTGAAACTAATGTAGCAATGTATGTCAACTGTACTTGAAAATACAAAATGATAAAAAAAGTAGATTCCATCTCCAGAAACCACTTTCCTTGCTCATCCAGGAGGAGGAACGCTTCATCTCTTCAAGTTTTGTCATGAGACTGCAGCAATCCACTCACATCTTCAGGTGCCACTCTAATTCTAGTTTTCTTGCTTTTTCCACCACATTAGCAGTTCTTTCCTCCACTGACATCTTGGAATCCCTCAAAGTCATTCAAGAGAGTTGGAATCCACTTCCTCCAAGCTGCAGTAATATTGGTATTTTGACCTCTTCCCATGAATCACAGATGTTCTTAATAGAATCTAGAATGGTAAATCCTTTCCCAAAGGTTTTCATTTTACTTTGCCCAGGTCCATCAGAGGAAACACTATCTATGGCAATTAAGGCCTTATGAAAAGTATTTCTTAAATAATAAGACTTGAAAATCAAAATTACTCCCTGCAGAATGGATGCTGTCTTCAGAGGCATGAACACAACAATCATCTAATTGTATACACCTCCGTCAGAGCTCTTGGCTATCTAGGTACACTGTCAATAGCAGTAATATTCTGGAAGGAATCTTTTTTCTTGAGCAGTAAGTCTCAACAGTGGGCTTAAAATATTGGGCTTAAACCATGTAGTAAACAGATGTGCTGTCATCCAGGCTTTGCTGTTCCATTTAAAGAACACAGACAGAGGACATTCAGCATAATTATTAAGGGTCCTAGTATTTCTGGAATGCTAAATGAGCACTGGCTTCATCTCAAAGTCTCCTGCTGCATTAGCCCCTGTCTTTTAGTCAGCCTGTCCTTTGAAGCTAGCCATTGACTTCTTCCTAGCTGTGAACACCCTAGATGGCCGTTTCAATTTTAGTATAGCCACATTTATTAATTACCTTGCATAGCACTTCTGGATAATTTACGAGGTCTGTCGAGAAAGTATCCAGCCAAATTATAAGAAAAATAGAGACATTTATTGACGAATATAGAGGAAATATTGTGTATAGGGCAATGATGCCTCAGTCCCCTTCAAAGTAGGCACCTTGGGATCTCACAGAGTTCTCCAAATTACCATCAGCTGCCACATTATATTTCCCTGAATCTCACTGATGGTCTGAACTCTCTTCCCTTTCAAAGGTGATTTTAGTTTTGGGAAAAGCCAGAAGCCACAGGGCACCAAGTCTGAGCTGTAGGGGGGCTGAGTCACTTGGGTGATTTGATGTTTTGCCAAAAAACACTTGCACGAGATGTGATGCATTAGTGGGCGCACTGTTGTGATGAAACTGCCACTCATCAGTTGCCCAGAGCTGTGGCCTTCTGAATCATTCAAATAGTTTCTGTGGGAGAATGTATAAGCCTAATGCAAAATGTGATGTAGATTCATTGCTCTTCTCACTCAGTCATTTTGAATGTGACAGCCACACAGTACACATGTTCACTCAACAGCATCTACCACCCCCACTCACTAGTACAGTGAAGTAGTCATTGTTCATACATGGACAGTCCAGTCCACTCCCCTTGGCTGCCAGGTTACTCAATGTTATGCAAACCGTTCTTGTTATATTAACATGTTGGACTTTTTCTGGACAGACCTTGTACTCTAGCTTCTATATCAGCACTTGCTGCTTCACCTTGCACCTTTATATTAAGATGTCTTCTTTCCTTAAACCTCATGAAGCAACCTTCATAGCTTCAAACTTTGCTTCCACAGTTTCCTTACATCTCTCAGCCTTCACAAAATTCAAGAGAATTAGGGCCTTGCTCTGGATTAGGCTTTGGTTTAAGGCAATATTGAAGCTGCTTCGATCTGTTGAAAGCACTAAAACTTTACCTACATCCACAGTAAGGCAGTTTCATTGTCTTATCATTTGTGTGTTCATCAAGTGCACTTTTAATTTGCTTCAAGAACTTTTCCTTTGCATTTACAACTTGGCTAACTTTTTGGCACAAGAGGCCTGGCTTCCAGTCTAGTTTTCTTGCCTTATGATATTCTTTCCTGAGTAAGCTTCATTATTGCGAGCTTTTGATTGAAAGCAAGATACCTGCGATTCTTCCTTTCACTTGAACATCTGGAGGCCATTGTAGGGTTCACAATAGGCCAAATTTCAATATTGTAGTGTCTCAGGGAGTTGGAAGGCCCTGAGGATATAAGGGAATGGCCACTCGGTGGAGCAGTCAGAACACACATGATTATCAGTTAGGTTCACTGTCTTATTTGGGCATAATTCATGGAGCTTCAAAACAATTACAACAGTAACATCAAAGGCCACTGATCACCGATCACCAAATACAATACAACAAATACAACAATGATCAAAAAAGTTCAAACATTACCAAAATGTGACACAAAGTGAGCAAATGCTGTGGGAAAAAACGATACCAATAGAGTTGCTCAATGCAGATGTCACAAACCTTCAATTTGTAAAAAACACAGTGTCTGTGAAGCGCAAAGGCAAAATGCAACAAAAGGGGCTATGTCTGTAACATAATTTGTGTGGGATAGAAAAGAGCAAAATGTATGGAATATTTCAAATCGTAATACTTTATTTTCAATCTTAAGGGAAATTATACACTCAGTATAAACCTTTTAATATAGTTTTACTGATTCTTTTTCCACATGTCTTACAAAAAAATTCAAATATACACAAAAGTGTGTAACTGAATAATGAACTATAGGTATCCATCACCCAGCTTTGAACATTATCCACATTTTGAGTTTTTTGTTTTACCTATTGAGCCCTCTCCCCCTTCTTCCTTATAGGCTATTTTATAGCAAATTGCACATGTCATACCATTACATATCACAAATATTTCAATATTTAAGTCTTTTTCTCAATATCAGACAACAGTTTTTAAAAAAATGTTTCACGTAAAGTTAGCTATCATTACAATTTAATTTAACTCCGTAATTTAATTTCCTGTAATTTCCCCCTACAATTTGTGTAGGAGTGTGTACCCATTTAGAAATTACTATTTAAATTAACTGAAGTGCTCCAAGGTGGTTTTTAAAAATGTTTTTTAGCTCAAATATCTCATTTTATTTTTTTACTGCATTTTTCCCATTACCATTTAGCCCCCTTACACTCCCTCCCCACTGCAATCACCACACTGTTGTCCATGTCCATGAGTCTCTTTTACTTTTTGCTTGATGCTCACTTGAGAGCAATTTTTCATTGCTTTCAGAGAGAAGGAAGGAAAAGAGGAAGGGAGAGAGAGAAAGTGCAACTGGTAGTCTTCCATATGCCTCAGGACAGGAATTGTTTTGCACCTGGAGTGGGATTGAACCTGCAACCCAGGTATGTTCCCTCAGTGGGAATTGAGCCCACAAGCATTCAGCTAGGGAACAATGCTTCAATCAACTGAGCCCCACTGGCCAGGGCCAAGGCGTTTTTTTAAAAAAAGTAATATACTGACATAATACAAGTTCATATGCATTTCAGTATTAGATTTTTTAAGAAATATTTTGGTAGCTTATTCTGAAATTAAAACAAAGACAAGGGATCTATAATATAATAGCGAACAGAAGTTCATTTACTATTTTAGTTATTTATTTACATAGCCTTCCATGGTTTCACCCTGTAGTGTGCTGCAGCTGGTCTGTAGTTTTTAAGAGCTGACTGGTAAATTTTTAGGAATTTTGTGAGCTGGTTGTTAAATACCACCATTGTTAAAACTTTACTGAGATTTAAAATAAAATAAGTGTTATTGAAAAAGAAACAAATAATGAAAAATTCATCAATTTTTAATTATTTTACTATAGTTTACTATTATCTATGCTCTGGTGCTTACGGGTGTTTCTTGTATTTTTGGTGTATTTTTGGTGTAGTTTTGGTGGAAGCATTACGCAACGGGATGCCCCGAGCACCTCTTCTCTTCTTCGTGCTCCCGAGCGTTACATTGGCAGCTTGACATTAGGCATGGTTGGGATATTTTTCCCACAGAAGCAAATGCTACAAATCAGAACCATCCCTCACACCCCTGCCTGGACAGCTGGGTGTTCACCTTTGCAAGCACAACCCTGCTTCCATCTGAGCATTAATTATGTGTCAGGCACTGCAGTATTATAAAAGATTTCTGCTCCTCCAAAATTTGAGCATAAAGCTCCTTCTAATGTTCTAATATTAATAGCACGTTAATAGAGGGCAGCATAAAGACAAATGTGAAAGGCAGGTCCTTAAAGGAAACAGATGAAGAATATATGGTATGTATTAATACTTTTAATATGAGCCCTGGCTGGTGTAGCTCAATGGATTGAGCATGGGCTGCGAACCAGGCATCGCAGGTTCAATTCCCAGTCAGGGCACATGCCTAGGTTGCAGGCCATGTCCCCCAGCAACCGCACACTGATGTTTCTCTCTCTCTCTCCCTCCCTTCCCTCTCTAAAAATAAATAAATAAAATAAAAAAAAATACTTTTAATATGTAACTTTAAAAGGAAGATGAGGGAAGTGGCATTTATGGTTTTAATTATTTTATTATTTGAATTTCAGCAGTACAGAACAATGTTAATTAGATGCTGACTTAAGTAATAAGAGGATTGAACATACCATGTAAAATCTATATACAAACCTTGAACAACAATGGTTTGATGTGCGGGTTCACTCGTAAGCAATTTTTTTTTTCAGTGAACATATAATGAGCCCTCCTTATCCCTGAGTTCTGTGTCCCTGGATTTCCCATCCCTGCTTGGGAATCTACAGTTCCAAGGGGCAACTGCATGCATTGTTCTATGCCATCTCATATAGGGGACTTGAACATCCGTGGATTTCAGTGTCTGTGTGTGTGGGGGGGTGGGGGGGAGTTCAGGGAGTCCTGTAACCAATTCCTAGCAGTTACTGAGGGACAACTATCTATAGTAAAGTTTGGGGGGTCAAAAGTTACACGGGAATTTCCCACTGTGGGAAGGGGGGTGTCTGCATTCCTAACCCCTGCATTGTTCAAGGTTCAATGGTGTATTCTTTAAATAATACAATATAAGGCTAAGGAAAATAAAAAATATAAAAATCTGATTTTAAAATATTCATAATTTGGGAACTATCATATATCAAAGAATGTGAAGGCTTAAGTGTATGTCACATTAAGTGTGTTTAGTAGATATGTGATTATTTTTTCATCAAATGAGTCAAAAAGCAAATCTATTGCAACATTTTAAAAATGAGGCTTTAGTTAAAAACTTAAAATGCTACTAAAATTTGTTAAACTTGTTTTGCCAGTTGATGTTCCCAGAAATCAGAGCTTGGTCTGTCTAGCCTGCATTTATATTTAGTCTGGGCATTTAATCTCTCTTTTGATCTTTGTTTTGTCATATACTATAAGTTGTTTCATAAGGCTTTAACATTAAGTTAGTTTCATAAATTATAAAATCATTTGGTACTACCAAACAGCTTATTTTAAAACTGCTCATAAAATACACAAAGCAGTAACAAAGAACTAAGATGAACATTGTGATTCATTATATGCATTTTTTTAAAGTTATTTACCTCTTGTGAAAGCTGTGTTACTTGGCCCTTTTGATGTTCCAGGTCTTTTAAAACCGACGAGTTTTGTTTTTCTAACTGAAGTACTCTTCTTGCTAAGTGGACACTAGGCAAATGAAATTAAAAAAAATTAATATTAGAAAAGGGGAAAGCTTTCTCAAATAGTCAAAATGTGTTTGCTTGAAAACCGATTTACCATTTCCTAATAATACTTACATATTAACAGAAGAAATATGTAGCAAAGACTATTTGCAGGTGTCAACAGTAAAGACTGATATTCCAACAATTAGAATTTTGAAAGTAACATTAAAATCTCCATAATCACATAATTGTGATATATTGATTAGAACAGTAATGGTTTCTACCTTTGTTACATTATGATGCTTGGTTGAAAAGACCACAAGATAGCAATTTACAGCTTTACTCCATTTTTACAAAAATTTCCCATTTATGAACAAATCAAGCAATTAGTTGGAACAGTAATAAACTGCACTTTGAAAAGAGTGTTTACTTCAGACAACATGATGCATTTTCTAATGCAAAACAATAGATTTCCTATTGAAACTATAGGTGGAAAAGATGTATAAAAAGTGAAAATGTTTATTGTACTGAGTGTAACCTTTAAATTTAGGTTATCTTAAGAATTTAAAATCACATTAAATATGAAATGTCCTAATTCCATTTTAAGAGACAAGATTAAAAACAAACTTCAGCTATAAAATCATTTCTCCTAACTATTGAGGGGAGAGGGAGTGGTGTAATTCTTTTAATAACTGCTAGTTATGTTTAGAAGATACATTGCTCCAAAGCCCTCCTTGTAATTCCAAACACTTACAAATTTCATATGTATCACATTTTCATTTGCTGTGAGTTGACCTAGTGATACCTCACTTGCAAAATCTCTTGGAATCCAAGAAGACAGGATGTTTTACCACAAAGAGAAGTACAATATTTTCTTTCTAAATAAAACTATAGGACAAAAACAATTCCATTTTCTAACATAAGATAAAGGAATGCAGACAAAACTCTGAAATAATGTTAAATACCTTCTTACACATCTATTTCTAAGAACTTTTTTTGTGTTTCCAAAAGAAAATGATGAGTTCTGGTAAAAGCTTATAAAGTGCATTAGGTAGCTTCAAATGGCATGTGATTTTGCCTTAATAATCAGTTGAAGTTAGAGATGGAAAAGACACAGTCCCTGTTTTTTGACAATAATTTTTTACAAAATATATTTTTGATATAAAATTTTATTTATATATAATTTATATACCATGAAGTCCACTCATTTAAAGTGTACAACTCGATGGTATTTTGTATATTTATAGAGCTGTGCAACTATCATTATGGCCTCACTGTGCAACCCTTATTAGGCAAAAGAAAATCTGTACTCATTAGTGTCATTCCCCATCTTCCCCGCCCAGACCTAGGGAACCACTTTCTTTCCTTATAGAGTTTTGTAAGATGTTTACAGTTTTTGGATAGCCCATTTCCCACCTCCTAATCTAAAATATACCCAGTTCTCTCAAATTTGAGCCTAAAATAAGACCTCTACAAATAAAATAAGTATTAACGGTAATTTTATATTAAGTTTACATTTTAAATCTTTTGATTATATAAAATGTTTGCAAACATCTGTATTTAATATCATTAGTTTTGTGTTTTTTAGGTTAACTTAAAAATCTTGACATTATCTTCACATTTTCTTTCTCTCTCATCCTTCACATATGGTTGGAATAAGTCTTTTCATGTTTCTGTCTCCCACAAAATTCAGCATTAGGGTCTTTTTGTATATAGTAATTTCCCAATAAATGCACATTGAAGGCATAAACAGACCACACTTATGTAATGCTCAGCACAGAAAAATGAGTACCATCAAATGCTATTGCACAGAATTAGTTAATGATTAGATGAAATGTAAGAAAAAGGGACACAAGAAAACAATGAAATGCCAAGGTCATCCATTACCTACATTCTGAAGAAGACAATGACTTGAAGACATCAAGTTTAAAAATATAAGGTAGCTCACAGGGTTTGAATGCCTTTTGGTTTGTTTGGAAACTGCATAATGTTCTTATGCAAATATGGTGTGATACCACCTAACAATGTAAAATATTATATGGCAAACACACACAATTCAATTAATTCTTTTTTTTTTAAATCCTCACCCCAGGACGTGCTAATTGATTTTAGAGGGAGAAAAACATTGATGTGAGAGAGAAACATTGATTGGTTGCCTCTTGTCCTTGCCCTGACTGGGGACCAAACTCACAACCTAGGTATATGTGCCCTGAGCAGCAATCAAACCAGAGACCTTTCAGTTTTCCATTTACCGGATGACACTCTAACTAACTGAGCCACACTCCAGGGTTGAAGAAATTCTTGGTATACTGGTACTTAAGTCCTAACATCAGGGCTACCTTCTTCTACTAAGAACTGTGATTTTGATTAGTGGATTCTGAATGAGAAAAATCAACTATAAATATCAGGAAGATATCTTAGGGTATTTTGAATTGGCTCATAAAAGTGTTCTGCAGTGTTCTGATTCCTAGCAATATAGTACTATTTTACTGAGAAAAACATTCTAGGAACTGGTGCTGAGGGGAATGACTGGACTATTATTATGAAAGCTGATGTCGTTTAAGATGCATAATTGTTATAATAGGAAAGACACTGTGGTACAACTCATCTCCAATTAATCCACTGATCATATTTTAAAAATTCACTTCTAAGTCAGTCATAAGGAGAGCAGAACACAACTCACAGATATATCAGAAATCATTTTAAAGTCTCAGGTTGCTCTAAATGACCCATTAACCCATGATGTCATATGGGGGAAAAAAGGAAAAGAAAAAGGAGACAAGAATAAGAATAAAACATATACTTTTTCTTTAAAAATTATATATTTAAGCATATAGAACCTACAGGAAAAAACAAGAATTTTTCATCATTATAATACTTCAATTAAACAAAAATGATAAAAAGCAAATTAGCAATTTTTCCTTGATCATGAATATCAATGACTGTAGAAAAGCAGGTTAAATTAGAAGAAACATTCATTAATTAATTCAATAAGATATTCACAAGCACTCCCTTTTAACAATCATTTATTAAATGCCTACAATCTATACAGCTACTGGGAATACATACTTTCTACCCGCAGGGTGTAACATTCTACTGAGAAAGTTAGGCAAATAAAAAAAAATTATCGTGTTATGCTAAGTACTATGGAAGGGCACACAGGAACGAGCACGAATACTGATCAGTAGGGTTCGGAAGCAGAGAAAGAGCATCCTGGGTAGCAGGAGAAGCACAAGCAAAGGGCGACCTGCTGGAGAAAACCGTAAGCAGTGTGCTATTGATGGAGAGTGTAGTGAGGGCTGCAGCTAGAGAGATACAGGCAGGGCTATGTGATGAAAGGCTTGTATGACAAGCTGAGTTCAAATTCATCCTTACGTTGGTTAGGCACGACACGATCAGATCTGTACTTGAAAGAGGCCTCTTTCAATATTGTGGAGGATGACTCAGAGAAGGAAGAAGACCAGCCAATTAGAAGGTTAAGGTCGTAGTTTGGACCAGTGGTCTCGAAAGGTAGTTATATGCAAAATAATCTGTTGGAGTGTGGGAAATATTATTTACACTTATTTAATATTATGTTATCTTTAAGTTTTGGTTTTCTGTGTAGTTTCACATTATAATGTGTAGTGTATTAGTCATATGATAATACATGTATGTAGTCTATAAATAAATATAAATACATATATATCAGTGGGTGCATGATCATTTTTTTCCAATGGGGATTCATATCAAAAGGTTTAGAAACCAGTGGTCTAGGCCAATTTTGTCCAAAAGAAATATAATGTAAGCCACACATGTAATATAAAGTTTTCTAGTAGCTACACTAAAAATAGTACAAAGCCCTTATCTCACATGATATGAAAAAATTACCTCAAAGCAGATCAAAGACCTAAATAGAAGAGCTAAGACAGAGAAGTAAATCTTCATTAGCATGCACTTGGCAAAGGACCCTCAGACATGGCCCCAGAAGCACAAGCCACAGAAGAAAAACTAGATAAACTGAATGGCACCGCAACTAGTTTCGTGCTTCAAAACACGCCGCCAAGAGGGTGAAAAGGCGGCCTGTGGGAGAGCAGAGAAAATTCAAAAGATGTGTCTTAATAAGGCTCTTGTATCCAGAAAAGACAATCAAACGAAAGTGTTCACAACAGTGGCTTGCCCATGCAAAGTTCTAAATGACTGCGTGCATAAACCTTTCTACTTCTTGTACTGTGAGTTTCCCAGAGAAACTTATGACTGGGTTAGAACACATAGGAATTATACATTCTCAAACATTCCTCTTAAAAGACTGTACACGTTCAAATTCTCATAAACCAGTTATAGCAGCCCCAAGAACAGGAGTTTTTATTTACCTTGTTCCCACCACACAGGGAGAAGCGAGTCTGCAGACAGCACTCGGAGAACCACCTGGAATGGGCGGCCCTGCAGGTGCTCAGCTCCCACGAGTAAACGTGAAATGGCCATGACACATTTTGATTCAAAATGTCTTCCAAAATGTTTCATTGTGGGGGGAGATTAAGAAGGGGCAAGATCTACCTAGGTAACCTTTGAATTTATTTTTGGTTCTTTTTCAATTATTTTATAAAAATAAAATAAAACTAGAAAAGTTGATAAAACTCAAGGTTCAAACCCCTCAATACATATTAGGTAAGTAATATGAAGTGTACCAGAGGTAAGAAATTCTAGATTTAGACGGTACATTATTTTCTTGTATTTAAAGAGTAATTAGCCACTTCACTTCACTTCACAGAAACTTAGTTATTCTCTTAAAACTTTTTAAAAAGTAAAAACTCACTAGCCTCTACAGTTATAAAACATGAGTTCATATGTTCAACAACCATATTAAAATCCACTATCAAACTCACGACTTGAATTTCAATTTAGTGCTAAACTATGGACTTTCAGGATTTTAGTCAGGTGGGTGTTTGGCTTTGAAAAGGAACCCAACTTTGAATGTGTTGCCTCCGGGAGGCCGGCACCTCCTCGGAGGGAAAGGCCCCTATGGTTCCCAGGGCGGGCAAGGGTTCTGGGTTAGGGGAGGGCAGAGAGGAGCCGTGAGGCTTCTCTATACATTTGTAAAATAAATAACATTGGATCATCTCCCCAACTTCAAACCAATAAAATCATCTTGTGACACAGAAGGGTGCTCTTTACTTAGATCATTAGCCAAGAAAAGTGCTTACTTACTACCTGGCCCGAAAAACTGAGAGGTACAAATCGAATTTTAGATGTGTCACAACTGGAGTCCTATGTGCGTGGCCCGAGGAGCCACCACACCCAAGCAAGCCGTTTCCTGTGTGTCAGGATCAACCTCCTCAATCTTTAAATGTAGCATGTCGTTGTGGTGGGCGATTTGCTGTTATAGGTGGATTCTGTTAAAAATTGTGGATATTAGACATTGGAAGAGAGCAGGGGGAGTTTAGTGTAACTGAAATTCATAGTAAGACAGATGAACTATAACTAGAGTGTATGTCTCTTTAAGTACAATGCATATAAAATAAAGACAAATCCTTTCCACATACTTTATGAGTACCTATGAATACGGCCTGGGAAGATGACTCTTGCTAAAGGTTATTTGTTTATCTGTTTGCACAGAACATTCTGAACTCCTCAAGAAAGTACTGCTTTTGCATGCTATCTACTGAGACGCTGAAGTAGGTATAACACACAATTCTTCTTTGTAATTCTATTAATTGCCATGTGATTTTTACCTGTAAAGATTAAGATTAACATCAACTGAAACTAATACAACAGAGTATGGTTTTGTATTTAAATGTTAAACCAAAATTTCACCAGTTATCTGGTAAATTATCGGGTAAGAGTTAACATCTTTGCTCTCTTACCACTTCTTGACTCCAAATACAAGTTACTCCCCTGGATCTGTCAGTGATGGCCAGTTCATCCAATTACATACAATTTCATAATAATTAGCCCAGCCAACATGGGTATGGCAGACCTCAGTTTATACCAAACACGTCAAAGCACAATGGAGGCCTGAGGCTCCATGCTGAGCCCTTCGATGGTTCTCTTGGGATTATCAAAACTTAACAGTTGGCGTTTCAAATCTTTTTCAGTTCCAGCAGGTCAGAGTTCTGTCTCTATATGCATGGCATGAATAAATGGTTTTTAAAAAGGGCACATTTGCCAGAATGATTCCAGCTTCAGAATGCTTCATGGTGGTCCTTGCACTGCTTGCTATTGGCAGTTACTGAGGACTACACGGTGGTCTCATGCTGATTATCTACATTATACGAGTCTTTCTATAGTTTCACCCATAGGTGTGAACTTTCAAGTTGATCACAAACAGACTAGCATTCACTTTTTAAAGGACCAGTCCTGAAACCAACTCATATGACATAAGCACAGCTTTCCCTAAGGACAAAAATAAGAACTCAGTCCTGGTCGGGTGGCTCAGCTGGTTGATGCTTCATTCCACACACAACCCCCCTCCAAAAAAAAGGTTGCGGGTTCAATACCCGGTCGGGGGGCACACAGGAGGCAACCGATTGATGTTTCTCTCTCACATGGATGTTTCTCTGTCTCTAAAATCAATAAAAATATATCCTCGGGTGAGGATTAAAAAAGAAAAAAAGAGAACTCGTACATATGAGAACAAAGGAAAGGAAAACAAATTTCTGTTACGCACAAAAGTTTGCTACAGGAAATAAAAGTTTTCCCTGCTTTATTTTTTCCCTTTGTTATGAAGCTCACTCAACTGTGAAAATTTCAACTTCAAGTACTTTATAAAACTAGACAGAAACCCAAATAAAAGGCCTATAGTTCGCAGTAAATCTTGCAATTTGAAAGGTCAGAGAACCTCCAGAGCAGTCTCTTTAAGCAGATCTGCCAAAACAAACAGAGCAGCACACACTAAGACCATGTTAGTGCCTGGGTGTTGCCCAGGTTAAGGAGCAGAACCAAAACATGCAACCAGAAAATCTTGTTTGCTATTTTCAAACTAATCATGACCGAAACAAAAACATTACTTCAGATCCTCAAGTTTAGTCAAGTCGAGAAAGGCCCATTTTGTTTTAATCTACTTTAATTGTATAAGCCCTTTTAACTTTCCACAGTGCTGGTCAGAAAGAGTTTAACACAACATTAGTTATTCTTTCTAATCTGTATTGAAACTTCAAAACTTGAGTAACCTTATTTACTAATTACAATGTGCTTTACAGGCATTTTGGGGAGTTATTTTTCAAACTAATTTTGAAAAGTTAGTTTTGCTACTTCTTTATAGGAGACTGGCATTGCAGTATGTCTTAGAAACTGATTGGTATGAAAGAAAGTGAATCTCAAAACTAGTTTCATAAACAGGTGTGTCTCCACTAATTATTTCAAGAGGACTCATTAAAGTTTTAAAACAAAATTGTTACAAATAAAAACTCAAATTGTGCCTAGTCAAAGTTTTTTGAACACTGACTTTTGCTCTAAAATCAACTATGCAATTTACTTTGAGAAACATTAATTGGCACAACAAACACACATTTATTGAACTCTCTGCCAGGCAGTTTGAACTATGCATCCACTTTTTCATTTTAATATCATAACATAGCTTGGGTAGCAACAGGCAACTAGTAAAAAATTTCAGTGGCCATCCAATTTATTAGCAGCAAAATGGCACTCAAAAACAGAAGGCCTAAAAATTAAAGTTTCATGTAACCAATAAAATTTACATTTTTAAAGAACATTCAGTGACATAAAAATATGTTCAGGTAGAATTATAAAATAAAAAATTCTAAATTATATACAATAATAGTATCCTAAATATGTAAGCAAAACATATATCTGTATATATTTTTGAATAGTATCTTTGAGTGGCAAAATTACCAGGAATTTTCCTAATTTTCTAAAATAAACCTGTATTCGCTTTATAATCAGTAATCCCCCCTATTAAGTGTTACTAAAATAACTAAATCTGGTTGTTGACTATATGAGATTTAAAATCAAATTTAGTACAAACAGGATATATTATATAGTAGTTAGAAAATAAGTTCCTCTGAAATTTTAATGTATTTTGGTAAAGACTGGGGTATAATGAAAATGTCATTATGCAAATATTTCATTTACTGTTCTACCTGAGCTGTTCTATAATACAGCTGAAGTTTCCACTGCTTTTACCCAAATGTGAAAATTACATATAGATTCTCTCAAAGGCTATATAGCTTTTACCTTAAATTAAACTTGAACACAGCACAAACTTATCGACTTTTTTGCAGATATCCGTTAAGAAATCAAACATGGACTCTGCAACCTTTGGACATGCATCAGACCCTCAACAGGAATCTTCTGTGCCACTGATCAATTTTGTGCACACAGTAGGTACTCAATAAAAGTTGTTGAATGGATGGGCAAAGGAAAGCATTAATGCCCTCTTTGCATATCAAGACTCACTTTCCCTTCTCTCAGTTTAGATGACCTGAGAAGCACTTCCTCAAAATAACCCTCTGGTTCACCATGAGAAGAATGCCTGGCACCAGCTGGTAGGAGATATTAATAGTATGCCCATTAGGCACTTGTTCAAGGCACAGAGATAGCTCAGTGATAAAATCTTTAGAAGTTTTTTTTTTTTTAGGTATTTGGACAGTTAACATTATCAGAATATGAATCAGTTGTGGTTCCTTAAATCTTTACTCTTAATTTTAAGAAATCAACATTGGTTTTGGAAATTTCTTTAAAAAAAAGCAATAATTGCTTTCATTTTGGAGGAAGTCAGTTATTTGGGCTAAAGAAAGAAAGCTTACAATAGCAAAATTCTTCTCTCTCTCTCTTTTTTTTTTTCTGTGACAAGATTCTTTTGAAGGATTCAGATGCTTCGAGATTGAGACAAGAGGTATTGCTTGGATACTCAGAAGGTTAGAGTGCAGTCCCAATTCTGCAAAGTTGTGGGTTCCATTCCTGGTCGGGGCACATAAAAGAAGCAACCAAGGAATGCGTAAATAAGTGGAACAACAAATCGATGTCTCTCTCTTTCTCAAATCAACAAAAATAAACAAGATAGAGAAGAGAATGGACTTGTTACTTCAAATTTCAATATTTGGTATTTTAGTGATCATTTACCACTGCCACTGATAAAGAAGTCACTTTTCCACAAGCCTATGTGTTTAATCCTCTGTAGGCAGCATAATGCTCAAAAAACAGAGATATGCTGAAAATTACAAAGTATCTTAGGTCACCTGTAAGTGATCTTTGGAGGGACTTGGGGAAGAATGGGAATGGGGTGGGACTATAACCAATTTTTCAACTAATACATAATCTAGAAATTCTTATATCTTTACTAGACAGAATGAACCATTCCAGCTACAAATGGGTAGTTGCTATTAATCTATACTGATCTAAAATTTTCCAGATACTTAGCTTAAGCAGCAAGTGACAAATTCTAAGCACTCTTTTACTTCTCATAAAATGGTCTATATCTTTCATCACTTTAGATGGCTATAGAAACATACTGTTCTCCAGGTCATGGCTTCAAAGTTTATACAAAAGTATTGGTGTTAGGATGGACTGCTTTTCTTAGTGTATAATATCTCTAAAGGTTTAAATGAATTCATGTTAAAATAAAAGCTAAAGAAACAGGTTTGAGTCCTCTAATACTCACATGAGGAGATGATTCTACCAGGTGTCTTACAAGGTAGAGATAGTGGGGAGTAAACAAGAGTAAGATGTACTTGCTGACTTTGAGGAACTTTGCATCTAGCTGAAAAAATATTATGGGAAACGAGAGCTAATCAGATAAGAGAATACTCTACTACACAGTATAAAGAAATCAGATGTTTACAGACAGATATATACTACTCTCATTCTGTGTAAAAGATCAAATAGGGGTGGAAGGGTAAGGCCACATGGAAGGACTTAGAAGCCTGGAAGAAACATTCTGACTTGATGTGATAGTGAACGCGGCTGTGGGATGTTTGTGGAAAGCAGGATGAGTTTAGGTCAGCTAAAGGAGTTAGGTCAACCAGAAAACTGATTAATAGAGGCTCAATTTTCTCTCAGTGTACTTTAAGCAATATCTCTCCAAGACAACTAGTGGATCTTTCAAAATTGTCTTGACCTGGCCCTGGCTGGGCAGCTCCATTCAGTAGAGCATCATCTCGACACACCGAGGTTCCGGGTTTGATCTCCAGTCAGGGACACGCAAGAACTAACCAGGGAATAAGTAAGTGGAACAACAAATCAATGTTTCTCTCTCTCTTTGAAATTAATCAATAAGTATTAAATTTTTTTCTTGGTCTTTAAAAAGTCTTTTATAATTTCAATTTATAATATTTATACTATACTTCTCCTGATCTCTCTCTTTTGCTGTTTCAGGTATATCTCAAGGAATGCAGGCTGGTGAATAAAAACAAGAGGAAAACAAGTGAAGAATAATTAATTAATTTAAACTTGAATACTACTGGTACAAAAGCATTTGACTTGTAACTCCACTGAAATTAATGTGAAAATAAGATGGTATCATTATCACTGAATCTAATTTTGGGAAAATTCTAATGTATGCTTCTATTCTATAGACCATTAAACTCACTTATAAATCATAAAATGCACGATTATCACTTACTGTGTTTTATTTTGTGAGCAATTTAATATTTATGCATACTAAGAATAAAGTTACTCTGTTATGCAACTCAGTACATTATCAAAAAGCATAATATCATTACATTTAGCTCAAACAGATAAGTAAAACAAATATAGATCGATTTTACCTTTGTTTTAGTCGTCTTTTGGCTGTTGTGGGAACATTAGCTCCATAGCCATAGGAAAAAAGAACTCTTTCAGCCTCATCTTCATTTTCAACTGGAATATATTAAAAGTATATGATATAAAATAACTTTTTTTCTTAAGAAGCACAGTAGAAGTAAAAATAAAGGAGGTTATAATCATGAATTAGGGAGCACAAGGACATTAAAAATGTGTAATCTTAAACAGGCCATTTGTAAGCAGGAGCGTATTTCTTAGAGTATGTGCTTGTTTGGATTTGTCCCTTTACTTTTAAAAGGTATAAAGGATTACATCGTATGACATCAGTTTTTCTTATTATAAAACATAATAATACAGATGTGTTATTCTAAATGACTCAAAGCCTTTCTCCATGAAAATATGTAATTATGAAAAAGTGACATCAATCTTATTACTTTTCTTCTTGATAAAGAAATGACCTTTTAATTAGAAAGGATGTTCATTACATTATCAGAACAACTTTATCTTCACTTGTAATAAAAAGTAAGCACTTAAATAGGATACTCTGTGAAGAAAACGTGCAGTACTAAGAATGTATTGATGGACTTTTTTTTAATTACTAAAAAGGTCCAGCAAAACCATTTTCTTCTAAATTGTGCTGTTGTCACACCACTTCCCAAAAGGAATTTTAACTAACAGATTAAGATTTCATAGTTAAAAGGTTTAGCCCTGGCTGGTGTGGCTCAGTGGATTGAGCGCGGGCTGCGAACCAGGCATCGCAGGTTCGATTCCCAGTCAGGGCACATGCCTAGGTTGCAGGCCATGTCCCCCAGCAACCACACATTGATGTTTCTCTCTCTCTCTCTCTCTCTCTCTCTCTCTCTCTTTCTCCCTCCCTTCCCTCTCTAAAAATAAATAAATAAAATCTTTAAAAAAAAAGGTTTAAATGAAATGATAATTTTACTGTAAATTGGGATTAAAAAATTTAATCAAAGGCCATAAATTTACCAGCTCAAATAAAAGCAGTCAATGACATATTAACAATTCTATAGTTTTAAGCATCAACAACAGTATTTTAATGTCAAAAAAAAAAGAAACTTACTCTTAGAAGTTTTTCAGATTTAAAACAAAGCCACATATTTTCCACGAGTAAGTGAAGCTGACTACATGCAGGCCTATCACTATTAACATGTGCTTCTTTGTTGATTTATCCTTCTGCAGTAGAGTAAAAATTTTAGGAATGTTCCCAAGTGTTTTCCTTCAATTTTGTCCCTGTTTTTCAAGGTGAACCAGACTTAGTTTTCAGGGGTAGGACTGTCAGCTGTGAGGGACACGGAAACAAGAGGTGATGCATGCCATTGGCAATAGTGTTATCCACTGTCACAGCTTCAGATCCAAGTAGAGTTCTCCAGTTCACCTCCATCAGAGCCAGAGCTGGCGTTATGTACCCATCACACTCTTGTCTCTTTTAAACAGTTTTAAATCCAGAAGGGAAAGGGGTAAACTTAGTTAACATCTTTAAGACACCATCAGTTAGATATCGATGGGCATCTTAAATTTGAGTTTAATAGTTATGAGATTAATTACTCATGGGATAACTATGCTAGTGGTGATTTAATTACTATACAACATGGTAAATGGCAGTAAAAAGATATGACTGTGTCTTAGAAGCACAGAGCAACTCTATCTCAGTGCCATTATTTTTCTCATGCTAAAGGATTAGGGAGGCGTGCAAAGATTGACACTCACAGAGAAGGTGCAGGAGGGAATTACATGTGTAAGTCACAGAGGTGGGAAGTTTTAGTGAAAAAAATGGCTGGAGTTAGTCTGGAGTACAAAAGTAGGTTTAGTTCTCACTGTGAATGGGACTTGTTTGCTAGGCTAAGAGGTATGACATTTATTTTATAGTCAATAAGAAGTTCATACAGGTAGGTGGCACAACCAACAGTTTTGCTGTTGATACTCATTTGTAGGGGAAAAAGATGGCCTAGATTGGTAGCACGAAGGACTCCTCCTAAGCTGCACTAGTAATCAGTTGATACATAGTCCACAGGAGCAATAGAGGATGGAAAAACAGAACTTGGATTCTAGACAATTACACATGTGTGAAGGTGTGATGGGCCACTAGGTAGAAAAGGGGAGGAATCAAGGCTGACGAAAGCTAGTTAGGTAATAAGACAGACTTCATTATCAGATTAACACAAGAAAATTAGTAAGTTTCAGGGAGAGAAGAGAAAATATAAATAATGGTAGATATTCAATGACTGCAGGAACTCCATAAAGACCTGTGGACGTTGTGGAAGGAGATACAGTTATCCAGAACAGAAGAGAAAGAGGACAGGGAAAACCCTGGGAACCATCAGAGTCAGCTCAAAGAGACAACAAAGTGAGGCAGAGAAAACAAATCAGAGGCAGGTGAGTCAGGAAGCAAGAGAGGGGTTTCGAGAATTATGACAAGTACCTAGCAGAGGTTTCAAGCAGGATGAGCATCAATAGAGGGTCCCTGAGTTTGACAACCAGAAATCTTATTTTCATTTTACATTTGAATTTATTTAGCTTCTAGATAATATTTGTATTTTTAACAACTTGTGAGATGTTGAAAACTTAACCCGTCAAATATCCAAATAACACACATACTTTATTATAAACAGCAATTCAAGTGTAAACAGGGTACTTTAATTTGCCAAGGTCACACTTCAATAAATGAAGTCCAACCATCTTTGTGTGAGCTGAAGTTAGCTGAATTAGATGGTAATCCCTTGAGTACTGAGTATGTGTAACCACTGTAGTACTAAAAGAATGTTTTGTGCTTACATCTTTGAAATTTTGGTTAATCAATAAGTATCCATTAAACAATAATAAAAATATTCTAATTTCCAATGTGAATGGATAGAGAACAGCTTAGTTTCTTGGTCTTCCAAGTATGAATAAATATGTTTTACTCTAAGATGGTTTTAAATGGCTTACACAATATCATAACAAAAAGTAATTTCTATATTTCTTCTGAAGACTTTTATTTTAAAAAATATTTACATATATAGAAAAGTTGAAAAAGGTGAACAGTGTATACTCATATATACAGTATCTGGATTCTAAATTAACCATTGTACTATATTTATTTATCACACATCATTCCATTCCATATCAACCCATAAATCTAGCCCTGGTTGGTGTGGCTCAGTGGATTGAGTGCCGGCCTGAGAACCAAAGGGTCATAGTTTGATTCCCAGTTAGGGCACATGCCTGGGTTGTGAGCCAGGTCCCCAGCAGTAGGTGCGTGAGAAGCAACCACACATCCATGTTTCTCTTCCTCTCTTTCTCCCTCCCTTTCCCTCACTCTAAAGATAAAGAAAGAAAACCTTTTTAAAAATTCCCTTATTTTTTTGCATGTATTTAAAAGTACATCTGCCCTTCGGACCTTCGCAGCTCAACATGTAAACCATCAACTACTAGTTCAATTATTTCTTTGTAGTTCTTTTGTAAAAAATAAAATTTATATATAGTAAAAGGTACAAATCTTAAGTATACCTGTTAATTTTACTTTTCACTGTATTGTGATTGTTTGGCAATTTGAAAATAGTTCGACTCTTCCTTTGTGATCTTTACACTTTTTTCTTTCTTGTTTTATATTACCGCTAGAAGCTCAATTACAAAGTGTAATGGAAGTTATGAAGATATAAATCCTTGCCCTGATATCTCCTTTAAAGGGAAAGAATTTAACATTTCAGCATTAGGTATGATATTAGCAATAGATTTTTTTGTAGATATTCTTCGTCAGATTGAGGAAGTTTCTTCTATTTTCGAATTTGTCTCAACACAAGGACATATGCAAAGTTACAGAGCTAAGAAAAAGTATAGAACTTTCAATGTAATATGATATGCTATGAAACGGTAAGGCGTAAAAAATAGGAAGATAAATGAGTGTAAAGGTAAAAAAAGCCATGCTAAGGAATTTGACTGTAGGCTGCCTTTAGATGATAGAGGCATTCAGACCAGTTCATGGTATGATCAAACCTGTATTTTACAAAGACAGCTCAGGCTCAACGGAGAAACTGAAGATAAATTTGAAAACTATTGCAATGATCAGACATTGAAAATGGAAAAAGACAATGGTAGGAATGAAATAACAGTTTTTCTTAAATTTGCCTATAGGTATAATATAGTATTTACAATAAAATGTTCCCCAAATAGATTCAAATTTAATGTCAACTTCAATTGATGTTTAAATGCGCTTTTATAAGAAAGCTGCTGTTATTTCTCACCTTTGAACACAAATAATGTACTGTAGCAAACATTACAGTCAACGGTGAACTGTTCATTTAAAATATTCCCTTAGAGTCAGAGGTAACACAGAAAATAAAAGTAGAGATCAGGGTAAAAAATTTTAACACAGTACGTTCAAAGAATTTCTATCTGTTGTTCAAGAGTCATTCAAGTGCCATTTCCTCTCTTAGGTATTTGTCACCACGCAGGCTGAATTTACTGAGGGTCTCTTTTCTCTACTTTGACCAAGGACTGCCTACCTCTTGCTAATAGCACTTAGCTCACTTAATTATCTGTTCAGGCTTGTCTCTCCCAGCAGACTAAACAAGAAACCCCTATGAGCAAGCAGTATTGCACGAACTCCATAACCCCAGACCCGGCATATGCAAACACTTAATTAACGCTGAATGAGTGAACTGAAATAAAAATAAAATCTACCACAGTTAACCCTATTTTAAAAAATCTCAACTACTAGAACTAACTCTAATGTTTAAAATATAAAATATTGTTTTAAAAAAGTTACCAATTATATTTGAAAGAAATATACCAAAGCAGTTTTAGAAACAATACCAGGTTCCTTGGTGCTTCTAATTAAAAAATTAAAAATTAAAAAGTTAAAACAAAAAGATCTGTGGGGGGTGTTGGGAGGCAGGCTTACTTTCTGCAGTTTGGATTATTATTTCATCAAGCTCTTTTTCCAATTTCTCATAGATGTCTAGCCTTGCCTGATGCTCAGAGTTCTGTGCTTGAAGTTCAGTAATGCGTTTTTCAGAAGAGGCTTGGAGACTATAAAATTCTTTAGTTAAAACCTAATAGTGAAAGAAAAAAATTGCAAAGGCAGAATTAAATAAGTTAACAGTTAAGACAAAAACATGATGCAAAAATATGTTTAGTTTTTTCCTCCTTTAAAAATTTCGATATGAAGAGAAAGTAGTTCAATTGAGATGACTGAGAAAGTAGAATTATTTCTACAGAAAACAATTCAGTTGTTTTTAACAGAAAATTACAAAGCAATTTTTTATTACATAATTTAATAAAAACAAATTAAAACCCGAAATAGTGATGGGAGTCAGACTAGCATCTGCTTGTTAGAATTCAAAAATGCAGTGACACCATACATACTTGGAGGTCATTTATCTAGAAATCGCAGCCGTTTTGAGAAACGGCTTCACTTATGGAGCTACGTGCAAAGAGAGACACTCACGACGAGCCCTTCAGTTTCCACCAGTGCTTATTTTACCTACTTTTGCCATATTTTTAGTAAGATTCTTGGTTTCTTGAACAATCATAACTTCAAAGCAGCAAGTCAAATGTACATGTGAAGAGCTACCTGGGGCTGTATCAGAAAATGCCTTTCTATAAAAAGAAAGGGTACAAAATTATAAAAAGCAATGCAAAAGGCATGGAAATGGAGTTATTTTGTGTAAGAACAGAAAGTCCTATATTCTTGAATGGTAACTCATTACGAATCACTATCATGATAATTGTAACTTCACTAAAAATGGAGACCTTTCTAGTGACAAAGGGATGTTTTAATGCTTAAATTGCATTCCAATTATCTAAAAGTTTCTTTATTCATACCGATTCAATTAAGGAGTGGTATTACATTTGCTTTCTAACACAGCGCTGAGAAGCAATAGAATATTATGGTTAAAAACATGGTTTGGAGTCAGAAGGATTTGGATTTCAATCCTACCTTTGGCACTTACTTGTTGTGATTTTAGGCAATTATTTTTCTAGGTCAACCTCAAAATATTGTTGAAGGATTCAATGAAATGGTAAATTCAGGGTTTAGCAGAGTGCACAGAACATAGTAAATGTTGAAGAATACTATTATTACTCTAAGAAATACAATGATAAAAACTTGTGCCCTGGCCAGTGTGGCTCAGCTGGCTGGGCATCATTCTGCACACGAAAAGGTGGCTTGGTTCCCGGTCAGCACATGCCTCACGTGTGCGTTTGGTCCCGGTCAGGGGATGCAGGAAAGGCAGCCTATCAATGTTTCTCTCTCACATCGATGTTTCCCTCCATCTCTCCCTCCCTCCCCCTCTCTAAAATCAGTAAGTATGTCCCCAGGTGAGGATAAAAACAAAACAAAAAACTTGTATTGAATGGCTAATAGAAATAGAGATGTATGAATTCAAATTAACCTCAATTCTCTACTAAACAATTAAACAATTTTGAAGAAAACATTTTTTCTAATAGGCACAAAGTTCACTGTAAAAAAGGTATGTGATTGAGGGCTTTCTGTGAGGTGGAAAATGAATATGCAAAAGATCTATTTACAGTTTTTAACAAGTATATATTACAATTTAATTTCCTCAATCTATTCCAACTCATTTCCTTCAACTATTTCCATTAAAACATTCCCTCAAAATAAACTAAACATTATACTCCATCCTCTGAATATATTCCTTTGGAGGGTGGAGAAAGAATAATATGGGAATAATATTATTAGGATGATTTCCAATGTCCTTGATTGGGTAAGAAAAAGGAAATTCAAATTTAAGCATTATTTCTTCTTGCTGGCTGGGAATGTGTTTTCTAGATACTTGTTATTCTTTTTTAAAGAAATCATTACACAGTGAAACAATTTGCGGCTTTCAGAGTTCATTATATTGCGGTATAATTCATTAAAAATCTGGTTGTTGATGGCACTTATTAATTCCACTGTCAAAAGAGAAGAATCAATAAAGATAGTGTTAAATGACTGTTCTCATAGAAGAGTTAATATTTTTCACCTGCATCTCGCTCCCCCAACAAAGAACCACAACAAAGAAAAACCGCAGAAATTCATATCTAAAGAGATAAAGAATCAAAAAGTTGAGAGATATTTCATCAGATATTATTTTAAGATGAAATTTCAAAAATTGAGAGACATAATTTAAAATTCTCTCTTTATAACATAGAAGAGAAATCCCCATAAACTTCCGACTGTGCGTATCTTCCAAACACATCAGCACCCCAGGATGGAGAATTAATTCCCCTTCAGTGTGGATTTATCTGAGTGACCGTTCTACACAGAGTCACCACTGTTTCTGAAAAGCCAAAGAAAACTTCATTATTAGAGCTATGGAAGGCTATTATATTAAAGATTCTTTAGGAAAAATCAATATATAAACACTTGAGTTGAAACATGAATATATAAAATAGGTCAACTGCTTTTAGGAAACCACTGAATATCAAGGTCTCAGTGGATAGTTCCTTTCTTTAAGTAACTTAGTGATAATGCAAATTACATAAAATTATATATATATATATATACATATACAACACAAAATTATAGGCCAATGATTTTTTAAAAGTCACAAAATATAAAGAGCCAGTGTTTTGAGAGCGTTGGTTACCTGATACTCAAGACAAAATAAATTGTCCTTAAGTTATAAATACATGAGATTATTTAGTAAAAGCCACGGAAAAGCACATAATAATGGTAATAAGATTTACCCCTCACAAAATTAATTTTCTGTAAATTACTCCTTCTAAATAAGAGTTCTCTTAGAAACACCTTCTAGTATTTCAGGAACATAGATTCAAACAATGGTTCTATATTAGCATTCGTCAAACCATTCATTCACTCATAAAATAGTTATTGAGCATCCACCATGAGCAAAGCACTGCTGGGCACTTGTGGCTCAATGACACATGAATAGTTCCTGTTCTCTCAAGGCTCCCAGTTTAACAGAGGAGAAAATGTGCAGAAATTCCCCTAATTTTTTTTATCAACCACTGTTTTAAGGATCATAATTTTTACAGAGGTGTTTTTCCATATAAGACATTTATACGGACAAACACCATAATTACTATTCACCCACAGACCAAGTGGACAGGTCCATGGGAGAGTGGTTTTCACACTGCAAGGTGCAACCTTTCAGAGGTCATGAAACCAATTTGGATTGCAAGGGCTAACAGTAACACAATAGAATGGTTTAGAAAACATCAGCACTATATGTTATAAAGTGTTGTTTAGTGAAATGTTTGTTTCAAAAGTAAAGAGAAAGGTTTCTCTCTTTTCATATACACCTCATGACCCTGCTCCAAGACACATCCTTAAGCACAGTCATCCAATATGAAAAGGAAAAAGGAAAGTCATTTTGCTAGGAATTATAAAATTTAAGCCATAGAAAATATTAACTTGCAAAAGATGAATTCCAAATCAGCTAGTCTAACGCAGTCTCACTGAATGTACATGGTAGAATTTGCTGTAGCAGATTACGCCTGCCATGGTTTCCTGAAGAAGGTGTGTGAAAAAGTCTTAAATGGAGAACACTGGTTTGCTTTAGCAGTGGACACCATCTGCAGTTTTTACTTATGTTTTCTTAAATACGTATGTATTTAATATAATTTTTATGTTTTCCCTGAGGCTTCATTTTCTGAGATACCTTTTATCTTGTTAATCTTAGTTTTTCTTACCAAAATACTTTTCAGAAATGTAATGAGATATTGTAATGAATACTTACATTGTTAGCTAATTAATTATGCTAATAAGATTACTGATACTTTCATTCAATGTTTTTAATGACCATTTCCCCCAAATCTAAAACAATGAAGAACATGATTGCTTATAAGCATACAATGTATGATTTTGCTGTAATTAAGCAAAATATAACTTCAACTAATTGAAAATCTTTTAATTACCTATTATTAGACACTTAAGTTACTTCCAATTTTTACTGTAATAAATAATGCTATAATGTATACCATTATCATGAACCTTTATAACATCTCTTATTATTTCTTTAGGTAAAATTCCTTTAACTAAAATTACTGGATGGATTTTTTAAGGGCATTAGCTGGATTATCATATTGTTCTCCAGAAGGGATGTTCCGTTTTCTAACTGCATGAGATTTCCCATTTAGGGGTACTCTTGCCAGCATTTTAAAAACAACAATCAGACCTATATAATGGTAAAAAAGAGTTTAAATTCACATTTCTTTAATTACTAGAAAGAACACATTTTCATTTATTTCTGACAATTTACATTTCTTTTCCTGGAAACGTTGCATTCCTTCTTTTCACCTACTTATCTAGAACAGGAAGGTAGGTACTCTTGATGAGAGATCTTTTAAAAAGAAAGATACTCATGGGACAGACAATGGCGGGGAGTGGGTGGGATGGGGCGGGGAGAGCAATGGGGAAAAGGGCGGGACAACTGTAACTGAACAACAATGAAAAAAATAAAAAGAAAGATGCGTGCCTTTTCTCACACACAACAGAAATCTTATTGACAAAGCTCAATATGATACAGACCTTGGACTCATGGGCCTCATCTGCTATGCTAATTTTGAAAGAAAAGTTTAGATAGGTACCTCCAATTTTTTCTGATACTTTTCACATTCCAACTGACACTGTGACAGATTTCTCGCAGTTTCCTCTTGTATAAGTTGCACACGCTCACTTTCAAAAGATTTTAATTTGCTTTGGTGGAGAAATTCGGTTACTTTGCTTTCTGTACTAAGCTGTAGTTCTCTATACCTGAAAGAAGCAGAATGGTCATGAGACTTTCAGGAAATCTTGATGACTTACACGAACAGAAACATTACTGTTTTTCCACACCCCATTTCATCATGCAGTTAACAACATATTCATTCAACTAAGCTTTTGTAAATAATTTTGATAGGCATGTGTATGGAAGTATGCTAAATCCAGAAAACAAAATGTACCAAATAAACTTCTTCTAATGCTCCCTCATTTTTATTCCTTTCATCCAAGAGTAATTATTGCCTATTATTATTTTGTAAGACATTTGAAATAAAAATTGGTAAGAGGAAGTTTCAGTTACATTGTTTAAAATGATTTAATTTCTATATATTTCACAGGCCTTAAATCTATATCATTGCTTCCAGGCTTGCTATTTCATTCTAAGCCTAATCTCAGATGGAGAAGTATGGCATGAAATATGCACATTAAACTGCCAATTCTTGAGATACGTGTAAAATAAATTTCTACGTTAGTAAATACATATACTTGGATATTACAAGAAAACAAAGTACAAATTACAAAGATAAATATATAATTACAAAGTCTATTACAACAAATATAAGGAAAATTCTGATTTCAGTTACAATAATAAAAAATTTCCACTTAACATATAAATCACCACATATTGTAAATTAAAAAATGCTTCAGGTTGATTATGTTCTAACAGAAAGCAAAACACAGACTCATTGTACCTTTTGAGGGAGCTATTCTGAATCCAGCATAATGTTAAATATGTTACTAAAATTCATTCATTCAAATGTTTATTGAGTTAGTCAATTTGCTATACATTAAATATGTATATAATGGTAGACAAAAAAAATTTCCCCCTTAAAGAACTTAGTTTTCTGTGGAAGACAAGAAAATAAAGATGAAACTTCAACAGAGTGTCTTAAGTGCTTACTAAGGTAATCCCTGGGTTCAATGGGAACACATACATGTGTGTGAGGCAGGAGGAGGTATGGGTGGGAAGTGTTCTAGGAAGAAGAAGCCAGAGTATGTGTAGGGTAGGGAAGCAGAGAGCATAGTCTGTTTAATTCACAGCATCTCACTATATCCTTCCAATAACCCTATTAGGTTTTACAGATGAGGAACTTGAGGCTCAGAAATATTGAGTATTTCGGGGGGTGGGTGGGCTTGATTGGGAGTAAAGGAGAGAAAACTGTACTTGAACAATCATTAAAATAAAATTGGAAAAAAAGAAAAAAAGAAATATTGAGTATTTCTTTAACAGATAGAAGTTGCTAATATAGACTTCCAGTTAAGATGGTGGTGTAGGCAGACATGGCTCACCTCTTTGCACAATCTCATCAAAATTACAATTAAAATATAGAACAACCATCACTCAGAACCATCAGAAATCAAGTTGAATGGAAGTCTGAGAACTATGGAATTAAAAAAACCACATGCATCCAGACTGGTAGGAGGGAAGTAGACAGGAACAGGCTGGTTCCTCCCCGACATGTGGTGGTTAAAAATTCAGGAGCAATATCTTGGGACTGAGGAGTGCCACCCCCACACCAGGTGCCCCAGCCCAGGATTCCAGGGCCAGGAAGATAAGTTCCGACAACTTCTGGCTGCAAACACTAGCAAGGATTGAGTCGGTGAAAGAAGCGGCTGGAGCCTTAAGCAGTTCCTCTTAAAGGACCCCCACACATGGACTAATCTACTCACACTCCCTCTGAGCTCCAGCACCAGGGTGGCAGCTTGAAGGCACCAGTGGCACACAGGGAAGAACTGAAGTGTCTGGTATCAAGTTGAGCACAGGCCACAGTCCCTTTTCCAAACCCTCCCACCACTACTTTGCCCAGTCCACTACTTTCTTCTCAGCTTTCTGGACTCTCTCTAGCTCCTTTTTGCTCAGTTTTGGCTTGCCGCTGTCCACATTCACCTCAGGACCCTGCACCATAGCCATCTGTCCAGAGCCCCAAACTGAAAACTCACTGTCCCTTTTCGATTACAGCCATCCCCGTGGGTGTGAAGTAGTAAAAAATTATTTTACTCAAAAATGTATTAATTCAACATTTTGCTGACATGAAAATGTCCCTGTGCTCAAGGAGTATTTTATAAACATATAAAATGTGTGAAATCAATACCTACTTTGTATGCTACACTATAGAACGCACTAGATTACATCACTAAAATAAATTCTGGCTAAGTCACTTAAAATGTGATATTGATCTTTCAAATAAATTGTTTTGAAAAGATTTAACTACAAAGTTTGCCTTCTTATGGATTCAGAACGTTGTGGGTAATTCTGCGATCAATGCAAACTTCAAATAAGGAATTAAAAACTTAGCTTTTAGATTCTACCTGTTCTTATTCATTACATGGCATTTGAAAGTTACTTTTAGCACTATTATTCTTTTCTTATATTGAAAAGTTAATAGTGATCTTCTGGAAATGGGAGAATACTAAGTTTAATAAACTGGCAAATCTAATTAATGTTAATTCTATAGATCAAATGAACTTTGAGAATACTAAGTTTAGTAGATTGACAAAACAAATAATTCTATAAATCAAATGATAATTCTAAAGCATTAACCTATTCCCTTGTTGTTTATACCATGAATCATCCTAAAAAAATTACGCCTTTGTAATAATTATCATTTTAATTTGTTAAACTGTGAAAATGCCGAAGAAACATTAGAGTTGCAAGCAGTGAGGAGGAGACAACCAGAGCATAACTTGAGAGTTTAAGGGAACTCCCTCTTATTTGTTTTGCTAATAAAACTAATCACAATTTACTGTGTGAACTCAGCTTCTCATTTATCCTCTTAATGTGAACATCTTGTTTACACTAATTCAGTATTATTTATATGTTAATGAATTTCTGTTTGATATTCTAATTCGCCACAGTAAGAGGTCAAATTCCTATAAAGTATGACCAGAATCTCCAATTATCCTTACAAGCACCTCATCCCAGGGTCCACATTTGGCTAGATGATTCTCTGTGCTATACTTGTAAATGGGTTCTTCTAGTTTTCATAAGACTCATCCATATATCACATGCTACTGTACAAACAGTAATCTTAAGTCCTAGAATGAAATGCTTGCTCTTAAGGAATATTCACTGCAACAGATTTTGGGGCTGGCTGTATCAGGAGAAGATATATTAAAAGGCGTTCTGGCCAATACAGAGAAAATACTGTACTTTAGAATATATGGAAGACGGTAGTCATGGTTGCATCCCTAAATTCTTTGTGTGAGGAGGGTAACTTAATCCTAAATTTTGAAGCAAAGGGGGCAGAGGCTGATGATAAACTCTGAAACAGAGATGTGTCTGAATCTCTACCAGACATGTATGATATACGGTTTTCCCACATCCTCACCAATATTCAATATTATCACATATGAAAGTGTTTGCTCTGCACATTATAAGTGAATCATCCCTTCATATAAAGTTTTCTATCCTTTTCACCTGCTATTGTTAACATTTCTCCTATGCTATTAAACTCCCTTCCTAAGTATAATTTTATTGTCCCTGTAATTTTTCACTCTTAATTACTGCACTACTGTCAGACATCTAGCTTCTCCCCAGTTTCTCATCTCATTTTCCGACACCAAATAGTAGTACCCATCTGATGCAAAGCCTTACACTTTGAATAAAGTCTGAACTTCCAAAAACAAAATACATCTTTGAAGAAGGCCGTTACAATTGAGGGCTGCTCTGAGTGAGGACTGTGCTGTAAAGTAACCCTCCTCAGCATTGCTAGGACGTGTGTGGGAAAGCATAGCAGCCCAACCGTGTCTACTTTGCTGGAAGACACTCTCATTTGGACCCATACATTCTAGTGCACTTCTTAAAAAAAATAATCTTGACTCATTACTTATATACATATTTAGACATGTATGATAGACACCTGAAAATCGTATCAGGACATTTATACTTATATAAAAAGAAAAGAAAAAATATATATATCCTGAAGAAATGATATCACTATAGTAGGTAAAACGTATCTGGGCGAAGAGAGGTTAGAGAAAAGTTGTTTTTACATTAGATATTTTCACTTAAAAAAGTAATTTTACTAAAGGCAACTAAAAAAATTTTTTTTAAGGATTTTATTTATTTATGTTTAGAGAGGGAAGGGGGAGAGGGAGAGAGAGAGAGAGAAACATCAATGTGCGGTTGCTGGGGGCCATGGCCTACAACCTAGGCATGTGCCCAGACTGGGAATCGAACCTGCGATGCCTGGTTCACAGCCCGCACTCAATCCACTGAGCTATGCCAGCCAGGGCGCAACTAAAAAATTTTTGACAAGAGCAATGTAAAAGATGAAAAATTAAGTACTTTCTATTCAAGTAATTTTGGATGAGATCTCTTTAACTGCTTACGGCAAAGTGTTATTAGCCAAGTAAGGGTCAAGGTATGTATCATGGCCTCATCCATGTAAATTAAGCCTTTGGTTGGTTGTTTTTTTAATATCCTGAAAATATTTACAAGATCTCTACACCCAGAAATAGGCACCCCTGCTTACGATACCCAATCTACAATTTCTGATACTTTATAAAAAGTAAAAAACTTTTAAATTTAGGAGCCCTGGCTGGTGTAGCTCAGTGGATCGAGCTCGGGCTGCAAACCAGGCATCGCAGGTTCGATTCGCAGTCAGGGCACATGCCTAGGTTGCAGGCCATGTCCCCCAGCAACCGCACACTGATGTTTCTCTCTCTCTCTCTCTCCCTTCCTTCCCTCTCTAAAAATAAATAAATAAAATCTTAAAAAAAAACTTTTAAATTTAGTTTTATATACTTCAGAAGGTATCAATGTACATTTATTTATATTTACATTTATATAAATACAATTTACAACTACATTTACAACTACATTTGTAGATTTGTAAAAAATCTACAAATATTTCTTTAAAATAACTTTTCATATCACTATGTCTTTAATATTTAAATAATTATATTCTTTAATATAATTATTCATATCAATTTATATTATAAATTATATCAATTTACATATCAATTGGAAAGAAGGATAGATCAGAATCTGCTGTTACCCAGAGAAAACACCAGCTTTCTATACTGTAATGAACCCTCCTGGTGGGATATATTCATTTTCTGATAGAGGATCACTGGACATAATGAATGAAATTTACTAATATGTGAATGCTGAATTGGGGAACGTTCTAAAGGTACAAAACATGTTAAGAACAACTGATGCACATTAGAGAAAACATCGGAAAGTGCTTCCCTTCCATCGACAGAAACAGAGTTCTAGTAACTAGCCTTTCCCTTGTGAAATTTTCTAAGCTGAAAAGAAAGCAGGTAGAAAAACTTATAAAACTACCATCAGTGTTGCAACAGTGATTACTACGAGACAAGCAAAAGGAATTTAAAAGGCGTTTGGTTATTTGTCCAAATGTTTCTGCCACTTAGATGACTTCTTCAACCAGTTCACGTCTCAGCTGTAATACGACATCTGTCGTTTTTGGCTTACAAGCGAATTCTTGACTGAATGTGAGAGGTCTTTTTTTGCAGAGTTAGAAACGCTGAGTATGCTTAACAACTGTACCATGGATTTATAAGAATTTCAAGCATGTATCTAGAGTAATTCAATGCATCTATCATATCATGATCAAATAAAATCTGTACTGTTATTAATAAAGTAAACAATATGTAGTAATATTTGGCCATCCTATAAAGGCAAAAAATACATACTGCAGGTATGTGAAGATAAAAGTACTTGAAACAAATATAATGAAAGGAATGTTGCCTTAAAATAAATCAAAGCATGCATGAGATAAAATTAGAGTGAAATATTTTGACAGTGTTCGAATGAGTAGCTATTTTCCCTTTTGTGGCAACATGACAACAAACACTTAAAAATCCATCTCGGACCATCCTCTGAACCAAGAGTAGTTATGACATCAGTGCTTCACAGCACTGAAAACTTTCATGCTGCTTTCAGTATACACCTCAGAGTGCTGGTCTACTCACAGCGAAGAAAAGAATTCAAAGAGATAAAACTGAATCTAAAAAAGTTGTAAGACCTGTGTGTTTGTTTCAATTTTGCTATGAACTTAAAACTACTCTAAAAAATATGAAGTGTGTAAAAAAAACCCTAAGAAAAAGTACTTTTGGGGGATGCTTTCATGAACAATAGTGTTAAGTGTGAACAGCAGAAGAATGAAGGCTAATTGTGGTTTTGTCCTATTTTTCCATCATTTATAGCTCAAAGAAGAAAAGTCAATTTACTGTACATGCAAACTACTGTAAAGACAAAAAGAGATGTAAAATCATTTATTTAGAACAACTTCCTATAAACAGGCAAGCACTATGAACCTTAACCTACACAAATCAGTGTTCTGAAAATGAGTTAAAAAAATTTCATGACTCTAGGAAACCCCTGAATAGGAATCCAGAAAATAGAGTCCTGGGTTCAAATCCAGATAGTGTGGCAGTGGAGCAAGACTTTGTTTTGCAAGGGTGAGGATGCCCCTTAAGCTTGACTTTTATCTAGCCCACCCAGGGGTAGCCATGAGAACCACTTGTGGAACTTTTGAGAAGTACAGACACCACGGCTCCACTGCAGGTCTACTGAATTGAAATCTTAGAGGACATGTTAATTTCTAAGATTAACATGGGGATGTTAAACTCTGGGTAACTAGATGAGCTAATGTAAGTACAATGCTCACAAGAGCATCTCCTGTAATTAAAATATAAGTCACTTGAGTGCAAGCGTCTTGCTTAATGCATCTTTGGATTCCTAGAATCTAATATTTTACCTGGTACACTATAAGCTCTTAGTAAATCTGTACGGACCGAATGGAGTCATAATAATTATTTATACTATAACATTTAGATTACTAAACAGTTTAAACCAAGTTAGAAAACACTCAAGTCTAATAAACCAATCTGCTGAGGAGCATTCTTTTCGAAAAATGACAAAATCAGTGGATTAAGATTATTATTTCCAGGTTTAGTCATCAATTCAAAATGAAAAATTACAGGAGTAAAGAAAAAAGAAAACGAATGATTACAGGACAGGTATGATGGGGCCACAGGAAAGATTAGAGTTTCTAAAAATGCACAGTTTGGCTAATGACTAACAGGACAGAAGCAGACATGACAACATTCTTAAAACGTGTTAAAAACAGAAATGCAAAAGGGGGAGCAAAGCTAGGTAGAATTTAGATACATCAAACTTCTGTAATGACTTAAAGTTATTGCAAAATGTACACACCATTTTATGAATGTAAGTGCAACTCACCAGCCTACCTACAGAAATATGATGGAGTCTGTAACGAGGGTAGGTGAAACAGAAGCGAAGAAGAAAAAAATAATATATGAGGGGAGCCAAGTCGCTTTGTTACGTCTGCTCCCCCATCTCTAAATCTCCCTCATTAGACCTAACAAACTTAATCAACTTAAGCAACTGCTTATTAGGTCTATTTTAGAATTTTTTAAAAAGATTTTATTTATTTATTTTTAGAGAGGGAAGGGAGGGAGAAAGAGAGAGAGAGGGAAACATTAATGTGCGGTTGCTGGGGGCCGTGGCCTGCAACCCAGGCATGTACCCTGACTGGGAATCGAACCTGCGATGCTTTGGTTCGCAGCCCGCACTCAATCCACTGAGCTACGCTAGCCAGGGCTATTTTAGAATTTTTAAACAAGTAAATAAAAAGTATTAGACCTGTCAGCACAGTTAGTTAACACATATGCTATGATCATGTTTTTATTTCTACATGTTTATCAAATGAGAAAGCTTCTAAAATTCCAGAAGATATGTGCATACCTAGGTATCTATTTAATTATCTGTTTATGGGTACAAACATGACAGGATAAAAAGGAAATAATAAAGTACCTAATAAAATAAAAGATACCATAATTTGCCATGTATAATGCTGACTTTCCCCCCCAAATTTTTGAGGGAAAAATAAGGACGAACTTAAAACTACTCATCATATGCATTATACATATGATGTATAGTACATGGGTAGCAGACATGGAAAAACACACATTATATTGTGTCTGTTCATATCTTATATCTTGTTCTTTTGTTTTGTGATTAGTTGTTATATAAAATTTCTTGTACCATATGTTCAAAAATAAATGCTAAAATTCCTTTATAATACAAAAAACACCTTGCAGGCAAGAAGGGGCTGGAAAGAAGTATTCCAAGTCCTGAAAGGCAAGGACCTACATCCCAGATTGCTCTATCCAGCAAAGCTTTCATTTAGAATGGAAGGGCAGATAAAGTGCTTCTCAGACAAGGCCAAGTTAAAGGAGTTCATCATCACCAAGTCCTTATTATATGAAATGTTAAAGGGACTTACCTAAGAAAATGAAGATTAAAAATATGAACAATAAAAAAAAGACTTCAAACTCACAGTTAGTAACAACCATACCTAAAACAAAAGCAAACAACTAGAACAGGAACAGAACCACAGAAATAGAGATCACATGGAGGGTTAGCAACAGGGAAGGGGAGGAGGAGAGAGGGGGAAAAGACATAGAGAATAAGTAGCATAGAAAATAGGTAGAAAATAGACAGGGGGAGGGCAAGAATAGTAGGGGAAATGTAGAAGCTAAAGAATTTATGACATGGACATGAACTAAAGGGGGGAATGTGGATGGAGGGTGGGCAGGGTGGAGGGGAGTGAGGGGGGAAATGGGACAACTGTAACAGCATAATCAATAAAAAAAATTGGAAAAAAATAATACAAAAAACAAATACCTAAACGTAAATGAATAAAAAATTGAATTAAAAAATTAAAATGAAAGACTTTTCCCTGCAAGTTTAGGCCAAAATTGTGGGTGTACACTGTACATGGCAAAATACAGTATTCAACATTAATTGAATAAAAAGTTAAACATTTAAACATCCTCCATTATTATTTGGAAGAAATGCCTTCTCTTCAAAATGTTTTCTTGGGTCTCACTGCTCTTCCCACACTTTCTCATGCCCTCTCCTCCTCCTCTCTAGGCTGGGGGAAAGCTGGCACTTCCTATTATTGCCCTGCTTCCTCCTCCTTTTCTCTCACTTGCTATTGTAACCAAGACCCAACCAGTGGGTTATGAGAGTTGCCATCCCAAGTCAGAGATGAATCGTAGAGGCACTTTCTAAGAGAAAACCTGGATTGGCACGAGTCCTTGTCAGCATGTGTAGAGACCAACACACAAGAAAGGAACCTAGCGTCTCAGCGCTTTTTGTTTACATTTGCTTCTGTGTTTGTGGGGGTGCACTTTTCCTGGAGTCCTCTCCAAGGTCTAACGCAGAATCTAGGATTACTGTTTTTTTAGAGGTAAAGAAACTGAATCTCAGAAAAGTTACCAAGGAAGTAGAAAAGCTGGAATTTGTACACATAACTGCCTCAAATTTCTGGGCTCTCACACTGTAATATCCTGAATACGAGAGAAAAAAATATTAAAAAAAAAATAAAGCGTGTATCAAAGCACATGCACAGTCTCCAGCAACACACCTCTGGCAGGTAGGAGTGGACAGACACAAGGGGAGGAAGAAGACAGAAGACACAAAGGTCATGACCGAAAGGTGAACAAAGAAAGCAAGTGAGGGCTCTTTACAAAAAGAGTGCAGCATATTAAGGCCCTCCCAGGGCAGAGGAATACCTTTGTTTTGGGCCAGTGGTTTAAGGAAGTTCAAGTTAATGGAGGGGATAATGGATGTCCTCAGAGGAGGTCTAGAGAAAAATTATTTTGTTTTGGACAAAGTTGGCTCTGTGCCCTACCAATACTTACAGTATCGGTGTGAATATTTTAAGATAAGGCCTTGGTGTCACTTTTTATCTGAGTACTTACAAAATCTCTCCCATTGAGTATTCTCTCAATTACTTTATTTTGAAATGTGTAATAGTGCTTAGGGAAGACACATTGGCTTGCAAAGACCACGATCAATGCAAATTTTCAATGTGGATACTGTTCCCTGGAAGGAATCAAACATGGAAGCAAAGACATTCAATATGGATTTATAATTATTTCTGGAATGCAGCCTCACAACTACACTGAAAACAGGTTTTAAAGATTATTTAATAACATATAATTAATCACATTTTGAAGATCAAAAACACACCTGAAGAACAAATGGGAAAAAAAATAAAAAAAATTAACAGATCCTTGTGGTTCTAAAGATGAAAATACAATGACAATGTCATCTAGGGATTCAGACAGAAAAAAAAAATCAGTGAGGCTAATATGTGTTGAAAAACTGTTATATATTTCAAGAAGTGCCTTAACAAAGCCCTTTGTTTTGTTTTCAAGCCTATCATGGGAAAAGTAATCGGTGACCTTACATGCGCTCCTGGTGGAGCCAAGATCTCTCATCACGTTTCCTGTGTTTTCCTATGAACCATGAGATGTTCTAATTATTTAAAATACAGAAATTTCAGAAGCACAGAATTTTATTATTCTTTCAGTCAGTGGAGTGTAACACTCCTCACCAAGAAACAGAAGTCTCGCACCCAACGACAGAGATGCAAGGGACTGAGCAGAGCTGGTGTCCAGGAGGCTGTCTCCCCACGGTGACGCACCCACTCGGAACTGTGAATGGTCGTGGAGGGGATGGATAATGAGCACTGCTACTTAACTGAAGTTGTTGAAAAGCAGGCATAAATGCATCAGATAAGGAATCAGCAAATATTTTTTTGGAAAGAGCCAAAAGGTAAACATTTTAGGGGTTGAGGTCCATAAAAATGTCTATCGCAACACTCAACCATGCAACTGTAGCATGAAAGCAAGCATAGAAAATACATAAAGAGTGTGGCTGTGCTCTAATAAAACTTTCTTTATGGACACTATCATTTGAATTTCAAATAATTTTTATGTCATGTTGTATCATTCTTCTGATTTTTTCCTTAAAAAATATTAAAAAATTATTCAAAACTACAAAGCTCTCTAAAGAATGCGTTCCTTTCCACAACTTAGTATTTATTTTAATTGTTACTAATTCCCTGTACAAATCTTGCACTTGTTTCATATTTTGTAGATTTTATCCATTAATTACTTAACATTTTTAATGCTATTACAAATGCTATTTTAAAAACTTTTAATTTCCAAATTTTAAAACTAGCTTATTGCTAGTTTTCAACTGCTTATTGCTAGTGTATGAAAACACAATGAACTTTGTTCATAATGACCCTAGATTCTGCAATCTTGCTAAAGTCACTTAGTAGTGTTAGTAGCTTGTTCATAGATTCAAGTTACGCCATTTTAAGAAAACCACCTCCTTAGCCTTTATATCCTTGCTTAAAAAGATAGCACTTGTAACCATCCTCTCGGTCTGTTTGCATGATTCTCTTTTTCCACCCTTTTGGCCTGTTTCTATGATTCTGTTTTTGTCTTGTTTTCTTTTTAGTTTCCTCCGATAAGTGAAACCATACAGTATTTGTTTTTGCCTAAACTGACTTATTTCAATCAGCATAATACCCTCCTGATCCAGAAGGGAGGGAATGAGGGGGTGGGGAGAAAGGGGAAAAGGAATATAGTCAATAATATTGTGATAAGTTTGCATAGTGACAGAAGATTACTAGTGATCAAATTGTAAGGTATAAAAGTTTCAAATCGCTATATTGTATACCTGAAGCTAATATAATCAATATAAGGTTGTATACCAACTATACTTAAAAAATAAATTTAAAAATAGCATTTGTAAGAAATAAGAATTGAGAATACAATTAATGAAAGAAGTAAAGAAAACCTTAAAACCTTAGCATTGTATCTGACCCATAGCAAATGATCAGCATTTATTAAATCCCTTCCCAAATTTCAGAGTTCTTACTATAAGTTTTAGCAAAGTTTCTGGGTCCCAGATCTTGACCTCTAGGCCTGCTCTTTCTCCTAGGCTTGAATTCTTTATTCTCATTCATTTATTGTATTTTACACATTATTTGTACTTTCATTTATTTACTTAAAATTAATTTATTTTCCAATTACAGTTGACATACAATATTATATTACAATAGTTTCTGGTGTACAACATAATGATTACACATTTATATACCTTTTGAAGTGATGTGATTGGTACTTTAGAACTTCAAGTACAAATCCTAAATCAAAATCATAACCTTCATTCACTCATGAGTTACTGCTGCTTTATAAAAAAAGACCTTTCTGATAATAAAATTATTGTCATCTCAACTATCCAGAAAAATATTTTTTCTTTATTTAATCTTTTTTTGGCGATTTTTCTTTTTTAATTTTTTTAAATATAAAATCTTTATTATGTTTTTTCCATTACCATTTAGTCCCCTTATACCACACTGTTGTCAATGTCCATGAGTCCTTTTTTCCTCTATCCCTCCACCCTTAGCCTGAAAGTTTTCTAAGAATCACTAGTTATCCATGATGCTTTCAAATGTATTTACTGAATCCTGTAGTCAACACAACAGCTCATGTTTCACACTATGTGACGAACACCATGTTAAACAATTCTCACAATTCTATGAGTCACCATTATCTTCATTTTATAGATGAGAAACAGAGACATGGAAGTTAACAAAACTTTCCCAAAATCATGCATCTAGTAACAGTAGAAATGATATATCGATAATAACCAAGGCAATCTACCTCCAGAAACAGTACTCTTAAACATAAATTATATTTTCTCTAGTGTGTGTAGACGATAGGATCCACTTGGAGAGGCTGTGGCATTGGGTGCTATTAGATGCTATTTGGGGAAATCCAAGAAATGTCTAATGTTCCATTAAAATAAGTGCTATGATGTTTTTGAAAGTGATAGGTATGAAGGAGCCAGTGGCAAATGGCAATTAAAATAATAGCGGAGTTCATAGTAAACCCTCAGTTCCCAGGTGTCTGGTAGAGAGGGATGGAGAATGTGACAGGTCTAACGTTCAAGAGAAGCTGTTAAACCCCAAACCCATCTTAACACTGGCTGATTCCTGGAGACTAAATATATGAGAGAGAGAGGGAGAGTGTGTGTGTGAGTGTGTGTGTGTGTACACATCTCATAAAATCAGACTGAGAAGAGGCACAAGTGAACTTCAGCCCTGTGTTTTCTCAGTCACAGAAAAGAGGAAGAGGACGACCACGCTGTACTTCGGTGAAGGAGAGACCCACAATCTAGAAGCCCAAACCATGTGTCTTGGAATATGATCCAAACACATTAGCAATGTCTTTTCTCTAGAAAGGGGGGAGGTGATGAGTAGAGGGCAGGACAGAAAAATCTCCACCAACCTCCACCCCCTGGGTGTTATTTCTAAAACCAATTTGCCCATCTGTTCCCTAGGCCATCATACCAATTTGGGCCATTGCTAACTCTTACCTAGACGTCAGGCACTCATCTTCAGGGATCAGGTATATAGGCATATTCCTGCCAAGTTAATCATGTAGAATGTGTTTTCATCATGTCACCCCACACTGCTCACTGAAGTAAACATAAGCTCCTTATTTCTGACTTTCCAGGCCTACCAAAATATGAAATTATCTATCTCCTACCTACTTGTGCTCTTCCAATCTAACTGAATTAGCTCTTTTTTCCTGACAATCTGGTATTTTTTCCCCTTTCTCTATTTAGAAAGGTTTGTAAGTTCTTGGAATGCCCTTCTCTCAGTTCTTCTCATCCAAATTCATACTTCAAATAAATGCATGTTCCATGTACCACCTTCTCTAAAAGGTCACTCGCAATACTGTTAAAATAGATCGGGACATTTACATTCCACCACAGACTCCTTGACAGATAGAACATTTTGCTTTAAAATATAAATGAGCCTACACAATTATTCTTTCAGCTCTTGGGAAACAGAAAGTCTTAAATTCAAAAAAATCTTCTATAATGTCATGCACAAAAGTTCAATAAATATGGAGTTGAAAGAATTCTAGCCCATCATAGGAAAAATTTTAGAGAGACATTTTAGCTCATTAGTCCACACTCTACCAAAGAGAAATCTGGGCCCAATGTACATATTTTTCTCCACCTTTTCCTCTGAAACCATGGGGAGAGACATGTTTCTCTTTCACCTTTTGATGTCCACAGTGAGGTGCAGAGTTCATAATGTTGACTCTCATTTAAAATACAAGAAATAAGGCAAGCAATGTTAAACACTTGGAGTTGAAGTGGGGGAAACCAAACAAACCCTAGGTCTATCCACATGTTAAAACATTAAGGGAAGCAGGAAACAGTTCACAGAATTGGACTATGAAGACTCAATTCTCACAGGGAAGAGGCAGTCTGGGTTCTATTATGAAGTGGTAAAGCTTCTATTTCCACTAGGTTCTATTATGAGATGGCAAAGGAAAATGAGTTTAACTACCCGGAATTCTTCTGTACTTACCATTATGTAGGTACAGATTTACAACATTTATCTGATGATATCTGTGTATAAAATTTAATTTTTATAAATTTCATAAAAAGAGAAAAAGTGAGATTGTTTTCACAAAGTTCTAGCCAAATAAACCTCCCAAATTATTACTGCTAATCTTTTTATTCAAAGTTCATGAAAAGTTTGACTCACTTAATTCAACACTGCTCTAGTGCTTTCTATCATCAAAGATGTATGTATGGTTTAAAGAGCCATAAACTTTTTCTATGCCTTGGTGGAACTTATTGGTAAATGTAGCATTGCCTAAAATTTGTGCAGTAAAAACTGGTACATAAGCCCACAGAAAAGCAATCAGAGCTTACAAATACCTCGTAAGTGGAATGCTTACTATTTAAGAGAACTATTAATAGTGATGAAGAAGGGGTAATTTCTACGATAAAAAGAGGCATATTGGCTATATTGGAGACCAAGTAGAATTATATAGCAGTTAGCAACATGGAAAGCTGGCTAATAAAGCATTCAGCTGATAGTTTTCTTTTAGAACCATTCAGCTGATAGTTTTAATTTTCAAAAATTAGAGTTCAGCACTTAAGATTCCAACTTAGGTTTTATAAGTGCTATTACTTTGGGCTAAAAAAAAACCCCTATGTTTACTATATACACATGATTGAATTTCACAACAACCATTTCTTGTTTAAACATCTGTTGACTTATTTCTGGATCAAATGCAGAGTTCAACTAATGGCAAAAGATGACAAATAATAAGAATAGTCGTGTTTTGTGGCATCAACATACAGAACATTCCATTCTCATAAACGACAGACTATTAACCATACCTTGATTTTCCTGTCAACTACTTCAATAAACTATTTCAAAGTTAACGTTTCATTGTCATTAGCAGGTACATGAGTCACTTTACAACATTTACATATAGATGGCTTATCTGACTAAATGATCTAGGTACACATTTGCCTTGAGGGAGATATATCCTTTTGAGTATATTCCATCTCTGCGATTTTGGACAGAAATTTTAGAAATGTTAGGTTCATTACATATAGAGTATCTATGAATAATCTAGCTAATAAAAATTCATATTTGTAGTCCCAATAAAACATCTCAATTCTAATAACAGATATTTGGTGTCACTTAAGTTCTGCTGTGTGCTTTTTATTTTTTATATTTTGATTATGCTATTACGGTTGTCCCAATTTTTCCACTGACCCCCTCCTCCCAGTAATCCCCATTCCCTCCAGCAATCCCCCACCTTAGTTCACGTCCATGGGTCATGCATGTAAGTTCTTTGGCTTCTCCATTTCCTATACTGTTCTTAACATCACTGTCTATTCTGTACCTACCAATTTGTACTTCTTAATCCCTGAAGCTTTCCCCTCATCCTCTCTCTTCCCTCTCCCAACTGATAACCCTCCAAAGGATCTCCGTATCTATTTCTGTTCTGTTTCTGTTCCTTTGTTTGCTTAGTTTGTTTTTTAGATTCAATTGTTGATAGTTGTGACTTTATTGCCATTTTAATGTTCATTGTTTTGATCTCCTTTTTCTGAAATAAGTCTTCACATTTCATATAATGGCTTGGTAATGATGAACTCCTTTAGTTTTATATTGCCTGGGAAGCACTTTATCTGCCCTTCCATTCTAAATGATAGCTTTGCTGGATAGAAGAATCCAGGTTGTAGGTCCTTGATTTTCATCACTTTGAATACTTCTTGCCAGTCTCTTCCACACTGCAACATTTCTTTTGAGAAACTGGTTGACAGTCTCATGGGAACTCCTGTGTAGGTAACTATCTGCTTTTCTCTTGCTGCTTTTCAAATTCTCTCTTGGTATTTAACCTTTGGCATTTTGATTATGATGTGTCTTGGTGTTGTCCTCTTTGTGCCTGTCTTGTTTGGGGCTCTCTGCTTCCTGGATTTGTATGTCTATTTCCTTCACCAATTTAGGGAAGTTTTCTTTCATTATTTTTTTCAAATAAGTTTTCAATTTCTTGCTCTTTTTCTTCTCCTTCTGACACCCCTATAATTCAAATATTGGTACGTTTGAAGTTGTCCCAAAGGCTCCTTAGCCTATCCTCATTTTTGAAAATTCTTTTTTCTTGCTTATGTCTGTTTCATCTACTCTACTGTTGATTCCCTGTAAATTTTCTTTATTTCACTTAGTGGAAACTTCATTTCTACCTGTGTCTTTTGTATGTTGTTGTATGTTGTAAATTCTTTGAGCATACTAACAAACAGTGTTTTGAACTCTGCATCAGATAGACTGCTAATCTCCATTTTGTTTAGTTCTTTTCCTGGAGTTTTATTCTTTTATTTGGGTCATATCTCTTTGTCTTCTAATTTTGGCAGCCTCTGTGTTCGTTTCTATGTGTTAGGCTGAGCTGCTTTGACTCCCTGTCATAGTAGTATGGTCTATTGTAGAAAAGTACACCTGTAAGTTGGGTGGAGTAGAACTTCAGGTAATTGCCAGAGTAGGGCAACCTGTGTGAATCAGGTTGATGGAGTCTCAGATATGGTGTCTCTGCTCTGTGGCTCTGCATGGGGGATGGTCCAGAAAAGGGGCAATGACTGCTGCCTGGCCTTTGGGGTTTTGTCCAGGAGGAAGCTATCCCCTGATGCTCTGATGCCAGACACTTCGGCTTCTCCCCATATGCCACTGGTGCCCTTCCAGCTGCTGCCCTGGTGCTGGAAACCAAGGGAAATGCGTAAGCCCAAAGTCTGTTTTGGGCCCTTTAGGAGGAGACACTTGAGAATCCTGAAGTTTCTTCCACTGTCCCAACCCCTACCTGTTTTTACAGCCAGAGTTATGGGGACTTAACATTCCTGGGACTGGAACCCTGGGCTGGGTGGTCTGGTGTGGGGCTGGGATCCCTTGCTCCTGAGGTATCCCTCCTGATTTTATCAACCACACATAGGTGTAGGACCGTCCATTCCACATCTCCATCCCTACTACCTGTCCAGATGAATGTGATTTCTTTAATTCCTTGGTTGTTGGACTTCCATGTAACTCAATTTTCTGATGATTCTGGGTGATAGTTGTTTTGTATTTTAGTTGTAATTTTTGCTGTGGTTGTGTGGGGAGACAAGCCATATTTACCTACATCCCCATCTTGACTGGAAGTGTAAGTTCTGCTGTTTAAATATATACTAACTCATTTCCTATCTTTTTACAAACATGTAAGCTTTTTGCTTGGAAATTAAAAACACACTGTCTTTTAAGTTTTAAAAAAACACATGCATATGTTTTTTAAAACTTACAAAAAAACGAAAGGGAAATCCCAAATACCAATAATATGAATTAGTAACAAAGAGTAAGGTGAGCAAAGGAACCTTCTTTAGAGAGCTTTGTAACAGTGAAGGTCATCCATTTGCATGAAATAGTTTTACCAGATCTGGTCAGAGACTGCTCCTAGCCCTTTATCTTTATGGTACTGGAAAGAGAACACGGATACATCTTATTTTAAGGATCAATTAACTGGATGATGCTAACAAATAACAGCTAACATGTATTGATAGCTTATAATTGTATAATAAATCTCATTTAATCCTATTAAGTACAGAATTAAGTATTGGTTGTTCCTTCTTTCACTTAGAGTAACACACTTTAATGGCTAAAAGGAATTCAGAATATCTTTACATCGAGTGATAGTGACTCCTACAAAAGGAGAAACTAAATGAACACATATGTGGCATATAACATCCAGGTTACACATAAACATTCATTAAAACCAGGAAGGACTCAAAGTTTGCTCAATGAAAAGAAAAAGTAGAACAAAACAAAAATAATACATGAGACAGTCATTTTATTATTAAAGCGTTCAAGATCTTATTTGATGAACCTCAATAACAGTAAAGCAAAATTTAATTATTTATAGAAAAAGTAATTAAATGGTGTAAATGAAATTAATATAGCTTAACTTAGAGGTAAAATTTTAGTGTCTTAAAAATGTGTAACTCTGTTTCTTTAACCCTTAATGTCACTACTATGGTGTCCTTACTATTAAAAATCATTTAGGATGACTTGTAGTTCATAAAAAAAGCCATATACCATATGGTAGAGTCTAGAATCTTTAAGGTGTCATTTGTTCAAGAGTTAGTAATTTGCTAAATGTCACATTTGTATATTGAAAAAAAATCCACCTTTATACAGATGACATCTTAAAAAATTCTGCTTGTAAAATTAACAAATAAAATGCTATTCTTATTGAAGGACCCAAATAAATACTAATTCAAATGATTTTAAAGATATACATAGTGGACTGAATAATTTAAATGACTTAAGAGGTGTATGTAGTGGGTTGAAATGGTGGCCTTTCCCCAAAATACATGCTCCCATCCCACTCCCTGGAACCTGTGAATATTACCTAATTTGGGAAAGGGATCTTTTGCAGATGTGGTTAAGTTATAACCATCTTTAGAAGAGCCTATCCTGGAATATGTGGGTGGGCCCTACATGCAACCGCCAGCATCCTTATAAAAGATGCAGAGTAAAAGGCAATGTGACGACACAGGAAGACACTGAAGTGAGGTGGCCATAAGACAAAAAAGCCAAGGCATACCTGGAGCCCCTAGAGTATGGAAGAATCAAGGAACAGACTGGTCCTAGAAATTTAAAAGGGCATATTGTCTTGCTAACACCTTGGTTAAAGACTTCTGTACTCCAGAATGTTGAGACAATAAATTTTTGTTACTTGAAGTCATTGAAGGTTATGTTACTTTATTGTGGTAACCACAGGACATTAATACAGTATTGTTCTAAATTTCATTGTTTTTAATATGTATATTGGAGGGCAAAAATGTACCTACTGATGTTATTTAACATAAGATCACACTTAATTGGTGGCACAACGAACCACTGGGATGGGAATGGAGAGAAAAGATGTCTACTTCCAGCCCCACTCCTAAAACAGTATCACTGAAGACAGGTCATATAAGCTCATCTGAGTTGTTTCCTCATTTGCAAAGCAGCTAGAATGTTTTCAATGATCTAAGTTCCTCCCAGCTCTAAACTTTTGGGAACTTTTTAAGTGTTAAAACTAATGAAGCACAGTATAAAAATCATAATAATTCAAATGAGAAATATTAAAGTAGTGGCAATGGGAAGACTGGTCAACTAAAATATGCCAGAAGGTTACAAGAATATGTAAAATTCCCCATAAAGTCAGTAGCTTTTAAAAACCTCCATGTAGCTCTAGTTATATGTCCAGAAATGTGCCAGGCTCCATGTTTTATAATAAAAACAAAACCTGAATGATTTATAGGAAATGAACTACTTCCTGTTATGTGGGCATTAAAAAAGTTAACACATATAAAACACCTAAATATTGTTAGGCATAGTAAAGGATCAATAAATGCTAACTTTATTATATAGGATAAATCACTAACCTTATTATATGGGATAAATCATCTTTTCTTAAGTATCTTCTATCAGTAAAAAGAGCTTGTGACTACAGCTTTTTAAAGACAATGTTAAAAGGGTTATTTAGTAACAAAGTTTTGAAAAGCCTAACTCTGATTTTTATGCAGTGGTAACCTTTTTTGTGTGTGCACTGCCCTAAAACATACTCTTCCAATCAATCCTGTTTCCTTCTTACTGAAAGAACTTTTCATGACGGCTGTAACACTGAAGTATAATTTAGAAGCAGTCTCCAAAACTGGAAGTAATGTTCATCTAAATATGCCTGCCAAGTTTAAAAATGTATTAGGAGTTAAATTGAAACATGTTGAAAATGACTCATTGTGGACCAGAATATATACTGTAGGAAATAAGAGCTCATTTACAAGTGGGAGAAATACACTCACACTTCATCTGTGGTAATTCTCTGGACTTTCCTTCCAGTAAACATCATATTTTAAAATAATCGTGGAAAATATCTTACTTTGAACTGAAGGTTTTATGAGTTGACTTAGTCAGCTGGCATTCCAATTTTTTATACATATCTTTTTTTGGACGTGGATATATTTACCAAATGTAAATCTATGAAAATTTTCCCCAAAGCAGCAGAGCAGCAGCCTATAAAGAAAGCTGTATAATCTCTCACTCTCGCTGGTTCAGTTCACGTGCACGATGGCCAACGGTGATTCCAGATTTCTAAGAAAGCATCTGAAAAACTGTGTAGACATGTAATGTGCTTTCCTTCATTTACAAACATGGTGCTGCTGAGAAGCACCGGGAGGGCACAGTACTTAAGTGTTTTTTCTAGCAATACTACATATTTGTACTGATTCTATCTACTCTCTTCTCTTGTGACTCAAAATTACACATTTGCAAGGCAGCTGGCTACACTGAGAAAAGATCGTGGAACTCACCTGTCCTGTTTTCCCCTGCCTCAACCGCCCAAGGAGGTCTGTAAGAAGAATGAAACTGAAACCTTAGTGCTATTACCAACGTTCTCTCTAAGCTAATTAATGAGCCACACACATAAACATATATTTGATCATAACTTCATAATGCAGCCTTAAGCTCGATTCAATCAAAAGTGCTTAAGAACTCTAGTATGTTTAAATTTTCCGAGCTTTGTTTTCTTATTTCATTGATCAGGAACTGAAGCAAACAATTCACTGAAGTATCTGTTCTGCACCTTTTTTTTTTTTGCATTATGTGCCCATCACCCAAAAAGAAGTTTCATCTAGAAACTATCCCTAACCTCAAACTGTATTTCATAAATGTGATCACAGCCTCTGGCAACAATTGAGCAGTGTGGGCACGGGCTGGTAACCCAAGTAGGACAGTAGCACTTTCCCTCTCGAAAATTCGATACAGAAAGGCTCTGGAGCAAAATCTTTTTTTTTAAAAAAGTGCATGTGTGTATATATATATATTAAATTTTGGGGGGTAACAATGGTTGTTATATAAGTTTCAGGTGCACAACTTTATAATACTCTGCATACTCCATTGAATGCTCACCAGTGAAGTCTAGTCTCCTTTCATCACCACACACTTGACCCCTTCACGCCTTTGTGCTGCCCCCACTCCTCTCCCCCTCTAGCATCTCCGCATTCTGTACACGAGTCTTTACAGAGAAATTCTCAAGATTCTGAATTATTATTTTAGAACAATTTTTAATAAATTGATTGTAGAATAGCTTTAAATTTTATTCTAGCCTTATTAAAACTGCCTGAGACACTTATTGATATGAAAAGAACATAGTGTTATTTTAGTCCCCACTGTGTTTCTTTTTCTACACACACCCCCCTACACACAGAGTCAGAGAGGCCTTTCTTGACATCTATCATGGTTAATCCCGCTCAAGCCATAATTCTTCTTTACACAACCAAGTTCACAGCAATCACCAAAACATATAATTACAATAATTATATACATTTGTTTATTTTGTCTCCCTCAACTGATTCTCAGCAGGAGCACTCTCCACTTTATTTACTAACATATATCAGCACCTGGTGCAGTGACCGGCACACAGTAGGTATCAATAATTATCTGTTGGTTGAATAAATGGGAAATAGGAGGAAGAAGGAAACGGTAGCTGTGAATCACCAGCTTTCTTGTTCAAGTGCCTAGGCAAATGATGTTAGTCAGAACACTAAACTATGGGAGGAAAAACAGGTCTGGGCAAGAGGATTAACTGAGTGGGGGGGATGGAGCAACCAATTAAGAGGTATTGTACACAATTACAACATGGCACCAGTGAAGGAGTAATGAGAGGCTGACCCAGGATGATGGCAACAGGAGTGAAGGGAATTTTAGGGATACTACTGGGGTAGAATACATAAAATCTGATAAGTGATTATACAGAGAAGCAACAGCAAAGATTATTGCGAAGATTCAAACAGAAAAAGCTTTAAATGGTGGTAAAAGTTATAGAAGTGAGGTCAGTGGAAGCCACCTTTTGTTTGGGACAGAGTGACTGTGTCAGGAAGCAAAGTTTGTTTTAGAAATACTGAGTTGGAAGTTCCAGAAAGACAGCCACATAAAAATATCAATCAGGTAGCTGGAAATCTCAGTTTATAAGACATAAAGGTATGGTTTGAGTTTAGGAAATTTATTGGTCATTCCTAAAGTAACAGTGGAAGTTGAGTAGAAGACAAGGTCCCTGGGGAAAGATGAACACACACACTCACACACAAATGACCAAATGCCATGAAAACAGAATAGAAAAGAAAAAATCAAAGAACTGTTGCAGATTGAAGGAGACTGAAGAGGCATGAGAACTAAAAGTAATGCACGATTCTGGATTGGATCTTGTACCAGAAGAAAAACTGTAATAAAAAGACATTACTGGGACAAATGACAAAATGGGTAAAAGTGCAATCATCAATGTTGTCCTATATTTGAAAGTACACTGTGGTTACCTAAGAGACTATTCTTATTCCTAGGAAAGTATAACTGTGAGGAGGTAAAAGTATATGGTATATCCAATGTACTGAACCGTTTAGAAAAAAAAAAAAGCCTAATGCGTGTATGTGTCTATGAGTGAGGAAGGGAAGGAAGGAGACAGAATAAGATGATAAAACAAATGAAGCAAAATGTTAACAAGGGGTGAGTCTAGGCAAAAGGTACACAGACATTCTTTGTATCATTCTTGTGTTTTTGTGCACATATGAAGTCGTTTAAAATAAAACTTAAAAAAAATACAGACCAAGATAGAATGAAGGGGCACAGCCTTGATTTTAGAAGGTAAAGACTGAATTGATCGCTAGAGTGATGGACGTTGAGTTAATTCAGAATTGAGGAGAGAAGAGGTTTACGTCACCAAGTATGCAGAGAGCATTTCTCCACATCAACTGTTCCATTTACACAACAAAATATGTACAATATACGCTCATAATGCTAGTCCATTTCTGTTCTTTGGAGGTGGAAATAGGTGTATCACTTGAGAACCTGTACCACTTAAGCCCAATTATATGCAATAAATTATCCATGAATAGTTAAACGACTCCCTAGGACATGGTTCCTGGCAGGACAAGGAATTTCAGATCAGACCAATACTCAATAAAAAAAAAGAAAGATAGATGAAAGGTGGCATAAAATAAAATTTATATGCTGTGATCTGAATATGGGAGTTTCTTATTGGTTTCTTTCAGAGCTTTATGTCTAAACTGAAAAGGAACAGATATTTTTCATCTCCGCAATAAATTTCTTAATGCTTTCATGTACATTACATTATTACTAATTCTAAAGCCTTTACTGGGGAAAGCAATGGAATCACTTGTGGGTAATTTAGGAAGTAATGAGTACAGCTTGAGATATAATCCTATGAAAGGGAACAAATTTATGTCAGATGGAGCAGCAGTCTAAAAGCCAAGAGAAAATTTTAGAACAACATGGGGCTAGACTATTTCAATATAAATAAAGCAAACCTGTGGGAAAACAGAACACTGCAGGAATAAGAGAAATCAAGTAACGAAGAACATGTAATTTTATAAACTGTAGAAAATCAATAGAGTAACCCATTAATGAGAATATATTGCAAATTATCAAAAATTCAGATATTAAAAATTTCATCTAAAAAGTATGAATTATTGTGTATTCTTTCTTTCACAAAGTATGACAAAAGAGTACCTTAATATAGGGTTGAGAATTAGGAATGTATACATTCAAATGAAAATTCTGAAGCGAATTATGTTATGTAACCATGAAATCTAGAACTAATGAATTATTGCAAAGTAAAATAAAGTTTAACTACAATACTATAGCTTTTATTTCTTTAAACAATTTTTTAAATTTTTTTTTTATTTTAGAGAGAGGGGGAGGGAGGGAGAGAAACATCAATGTGAGAAACATCAGCTGGCTGCCTTCCGTACTCTCTGTGACTGGGGACTGAACCTGCAACCCAGGCGTGTGCCCTGACCGGGAATCGAACCATTCGGTTTGCAGGACGATGCCCAACCAACTGAGCCACACAGGCCAGGCAATACTATAGCTTGTATTCCAAATCTCATTATCCTTCATTCCATTAAGTTCATTTTGCAAATGATACATACATTGACTTGCCAGCTGAAGAAGCCAGCAGCAGATTAAAGGACAGAAAAACAAAGATAAAACAATCTAAGAGCATTTAAAAAAAGGCAGAATAAATGCATACCAAAACTGTCCTAATCTTGGGGATAAAGCAGCAAATGGGAATTTAACAAATCTAGCTTCTATATCAAGCTTTAAACTAGCTTGGTACTACGTAAAAATAACTTCTCCTACTCACCTTTTATTTTTGTATTCTACATGTAAAAATGAGTATAAATTCCTACTATAATCAGAAAAGTTGTAGAAATTGAAGCATAACATCAAGTAGTTATCATTTAAAAATATTTACTGACTGAATTACAAATACATTTCAAAATATAAAATATATATTTTAAAGCAGTTAAAACAATCATAACTGAAAAATACTATTAAAATCAACTGTAGATGGCAAGTTTACTTTAGATTCATACATAGGCCTCTCACGTGGGCTCCCACAGTTAACAGTGTATTCACCTTATTCCATTATTCACAATGATCAAGTATAAAAATTTCCCTTTGACAGAATCTGCAGAGTGTGTGCAAAGATTCAAAGCAACAAGAGATAACTGTTCATATTCATGAAAACTGGATTTTGCCGTGCATAATGCACACTTTTTGCCTAAATTTTTGAGGGAAAAATAAGGGTGCGCATTATATGTGGGTAATACTAATTCTGTATCTTTATAATTGTTTTTAATTCTTCAATTTATGCTTATGCATTAAAAGTGTAACCCTAGAAAGCAATACGATATCTGTATACAAAATAATACCCTGGAATATGATAACTGGATTTGTTTCTAAATATAAATAAACAAAAAATTGAACTGAAAAATTAAAATGAAAGATTTTTTTCCCTGAAAGTGTGGGCCAAAAATGTGGGTATGCATTATACACAAAATGCAGTACTTATTTTTGTTACTCAGTATTAGATAAATTATTGAATTTGAATTGGAACCTATGTAGACCATCTAAAAATTTTTTTCATTTATTTATTTATTTAAATTTTTTAGTGATTTTTAAAAAAGATTTTATTTATTTATTTTTAGAGAGGGAAGGGAGGGAGAAAGAGAGAGAGAGAAACATCAATGTGTGGTTGATGGGAGCCGTGGCCTGCAACCCAGGTATGTGCCCTGACTAAGAATCAAACCTACGATGCTTTGGTTCGCAGCCCGCGCTCAATCCACTGAGCTACGCCAGGCAGGGCCATTTATTTATTTTTTAGAGACAGGGGAAATGAGTGAGAAAGAGAGGGAGAGAAACGCCGGTGTGAGAGAAACATCAATCAGTTGTCTCTTGTACCTGCCCTGACTGGGGACTGAATCCACTACTCAGGCAAGTGTCCTGACTGGGAACTAACTGAACACATGACATTTTCTGTGTGGGATGATGTCTAACCAACTGAGTCATACCTGCCAGGGGCCTATGCAGACCTCTTAATCTCTGAGAAAATCCATAATTTTGTAGACAATTAACGTCCTTCAATGAAAACCCCTCTTCATTCATATTTACAAGTGGCACACTATTTTCTTATGCTTTTCTTTATAATAACACTGTTTAATCATTAAGTGAAGCATATGATAAAGAAAAACTTTTGATATATATAAAAAAAGTTGAGACTAATTAGACCTGATTAGAAAATTGTGTATGGGCACATCTGAGGTTTTATTTATGTAAAGTATAATTCAGGGAAATCACAATCCATGTAAAGATTCAAATATATTTATTCTGCTATTGATACCAAGAAAGTAGAATCACATATTTGAGTAATAAGAACTCAACATCTGAAAAATGAAAATATTTTTCCTTGGGTTTCACTATATACAAAAGTACACATGATATTCTCAAAATATGAGTTCAAATATTTCTAGGCAATATACACTCAAAAGAATTTCAGTGGATATTAAACAAATATATAGTGTCCTTTTCACACAGTCCTAAGCACTAAGTTTTTATTTTGAAAAAACACAGGAAAAGTGAACTGCAGAGATTTAAAAAAATTATGCACTCAAAAATAGTTTGGGTTCACCGTTCCTCCTGCACAGTAACTTAACTAACACGTTAACTCTTTCGAGCTGTTGTCACGGATAATCTCAGGACTGAAAGAGGCTTCCAACTCATCAAGCTGCCCACTTGATGCTTCGGTCCTTGTGAGCACATTCCTACTGAATGCTGGCCCGGCTACCGCACAAACACTTCCCCTGCTGGAGAGTGCCAGGTGACAAGGCACTTTGGAAAGCCTCGACAGCAAGTTTACCTTTATTCTTTCTTCTGATGTTTACCCAGAGATCCCAACTCTACTACTTTAAGTCTTATCAAGTGAGAAAACCAGCTCGTTCATCTAGGGACTCTTCAAATATTTGTTGACAGTTATAATCTAGCACTGTTAGGATACTTTTGCATCTTTCCACAGTTAGGTCAGAGCTTGGGTTTAAAGCTTGGGTGCCCAGACTCCAGCACAATTCTATAGATAAGGTAATTGCCAACCACATTCTAGATATAACTTCTATTATTATAGGATAATATATCCATATAGAAATCTCCCAGGTTATTTTCACATTTCGATTCAATTTCACTTCAATTATACGAATAACTCAGGTTTTCTGGACCCAAGTGTATGATCTTATATTTATTAACTAAGTTTCATTCAGGTCATTAATTTCTGCTTGAAAAGATCTACTTGGATCCTCATTCTGCAATTCATTTCTTTGTTATTCTGCTGTATATTATATTAAATTTGTAATATAAGGTGCTTTCATTTTACTCAAATCACTGATAAAAATGTAGAAATATAGTACTAAACGCAGTGATACATATAACACTACAGAGCATTACTGATGGCCATTGTATGCTTACCTCTTGATTATTACTGATTCTCTAAAAACATCTTGGTAACGCCATAAGCAGTCACTAACCCATTTACCTAACCTTGAATTGTTAGGTATATATTCCCTATCTTGTTTAGAAGGATGTCATGGAAAGTCTTGGCAAATCACTTGTATCCTAACTTCATTTCTACGTTTTGACCAGTGCAATGTCCCTATTAAAGATGGAAATGTAATCTGCTTTGATTTATTCTTGAGAGCCCATCCTAACTCTTGGTCATCTTGCTTTCTTCAATAGCAATCTTAAAAACCACTATGAACATTGCTGCTTATTGAGCATATAATCTAAGACATGCACTTATAATATTTTATTCTATCTCAGCCTGAAAACAACCCGGAAAGTCTAAAAATGTTACAAGCTCAATATTTAAATAGGACAAAAGAATATATTATAAAAAATCTATATCCAACATCTGTCCCCCATCCTCCCAATTTCTTATTCCACAAGCAAGAATTGTTTAGATATAAGCAAATACACACAAACATAAAGTATACATGTGTGCATTATATTGTTTTTAATTTTCATAGAAATGACAGCCTTATGTATATATAATATACACGTATCTATCTGTTATATATCCTGCATGCAAAAAATTTGTGCATACATATGATTATGCTGTCACATATATATGGTTCTGCAGCATGCCTTTTTCACCCAACAACATATCTTAAAGATCTTCCCTTGTCAGGATATAAAGCTACTTTATTCCTTTTGTACAGTGACAGGTTTTATTCTATAGCTGTAGCCAAGTGTTACAACTTACTTAGTTATTGCCTAAATGTCAATGAATATTTGGGATTATTTCAATCTTTTGTAGAAGCATCCTATGCTATAAAGAATACATCATTATACATGCCATATAGTACCTAGCAAGAATGTCTGCAGGATAACATACTACAAGTGAAACTCCTGGGCCAACAGCAATGTGCATTTGTTATTTTGACTGGTTACTAAATTACTCTTCAAAGAGGTTGTACCGAATTAAAATCCACTAACAAGGCATAAGATTTCCTGTTTTTCCATACCCATGCAAACACAGAGTATTACCAACCTTTCAGTTTTTGCTGGAGGATAACTAGTTTTAACCTCCATCTAATTCTTACTTGTGACAGATCTGTAAGAGGGTCTTCCTACGGGGAAGTTAATCACATGGCTGTGACAGGGGTTGCAAATGTTTCTCCCAGACTGCACCTGACTTTTGACCTTCTTTATGGTAGTAATTCCACACCAACATTTTTCATTTGCAAGTAGCTAAGTTTATTAATTCTTACTTTTACAAATTCTGAATTTCAAAAGCATACAATCCAGGGCTATGAAATCACTACCCTACGGTTTCTCTCGTACTTCAACAACTTGCATAAAAACAGCTGATCTATTTGGAATGTGTCCTAGTGTCAATTGTGAGGTATGAATCCAACATTTCTTTTTCACCATGTTGGGTACCCCAGTGACCTGATACAATCTGTGGTTCTGTTCAATTTTTCAATATGAACCACAGATTCAATATGTGTGGTTAAAAAAACCTTTCTGTAACATGATTAAAGTTTGAGGATCTAATGTATGGCATGGTGACAATAGCTGACAATACTGTATTGTTTAACTGAAATTTTCTAAGAAAGTAAAACTTAAGTGTTCTTACACGTAAGTAAACATGTGAGGTGGTGGGTGTGTTAATGAACTTCAGGGAGAAGAATCCTTTCACAATATGTACACATATCCAATCTCCAGGTTCAAATATTTATGAAGGATAAATATCCTATTTATGAAGATTCAGGAATCCACCAGATTAGTAAAAAGTTTGAGTGTCCAGAGGTCTGAGGAATGCCAGGGGACCTCCTCCAAAATAAATAATAAATTTGTTGCCTCCATAAAGCAAGAAGGCCAAACCCAGTGCAGACAGAAGCTACAGGAAACAATGGGGTCTTGCAGGGCCAGGCGGTCCCCATGGCTGTGGCAGTGCTGGCCTTTTATCTCTAGGAAAAAAGCTGCAGGCGCCCAGAGAAGATTTAGACCCACCTGATGTGTCCTTTGTTTGATCTACAGATTAGTATTAATGTAAAGAGGTCGTTTTTCAGAACATTCTCACTTTATCTCCTGAAAGGGTCAGGCCAGTCCAGTGAGGCCAATACAGAGAAGACTATGAGTCACCAATCAGACACCCTCCACAAGCCCTGTGGCCAGATGAGGGGCCAGGGCCTCTGAAACCAGAGCCCCACAGCCAGCTGACAGAGCCAATCCTATACTTGCAGCAGATAGTAGGGGACTACATCACACAGTGGGAGAACTGGCACCTGCAGCAGGAAGCCATTCTCAGCCACTTAATGTGCTAGGTGGCCAGCCTCTCACAGTCTGGGACCACAAGAAGCCCGGAGCTCCCACTGACCTGCTCTTCCCTGGACTCTATGGGCAACACTGGAGGTAGGCAGCAGGCCTGATGGTCCAGGCAGCCTGCCCGGCTAAGTCACCAACTGAGTGATTTGGAAGCTGCATTTGTCAGTCATAATCTGTCCAACCATGAGGCTGCCATCTCTACTTTACTGCACTCCAGCTTCCAGGACTACACGACCTACCAAGGAGACAAATACCATGAGGACAAGAACACCTCAGGCTTTGTCAACCTCGGCATCAAGAGAACAAGCTGAGTTGGAGTGACATGAACTACATTGTCAATGGCCTGCGATGTTTTGACTGGAGCAGACAAGCACTCCTGCGAGAAGAAGTGGCCTGGTTCCTGGCCTATCACTGCAAGGTCCTGCCCACCTTGATGCAGACAATGTGGTCGTTCTAAGTGGCTACTGCTCTGTCTCGTATTCATTGACCATGGTTCTGTGTAATCCAGGTAGGCCTTTCTGACCTCCACCCCTTCCTTGCTGGCTTCACCTATACTTCCCACCTGTATGGGAAAGTCGAGCTGATTCATGTCCACCCGGACAATCAGGTCACTGAGGTGAATACCCAACCATTCCAGCTGACTGTGGACAAGTTGGAGAAAGCCCTGCTTGAGGCTAGCCTTAAGGGGGAAAAGGTCAAAGGCCTTGTGCTTATCAACTTCCACAATCCTCTGGGAAACATCTACTCCCAGGACTCACTGAAGGAATACCCAGAATTTGCCAATAGGTAAAACCTCCGTGTGATTACAGATGAGATTTGCGTGCTGTCTGAGTTTGATGATTCCACCACATTCCATAGTGTTCTGGGCATGGGAAGTTTGCCTGAGCCCAACAGGATCCATTTGATCAGCAGCACCAGTAAGGGTCTGGAGATCTCTGGCTTGCATTTTGGTACTCTGCACGCGCACAAGGAGGTGGCCTCTGCCATGAAGGCCTGTGGCTTCCTCTACAGCATCTCTGGCATCACTGGCACAAGCTGTGTCAGCTGCTCCAGGACAGAGAATGGATTGACAATGCGCACCTGCCCACTAATCTCCTCAGCTGCAGGCAGCTCACAGGTTCATCATTAACAAGTAGAAGGCACTGAAGATCCCTTTTCTCAGTCGTGGCTCTGGCCTCCATGTCTGGATCAGCTTGAAAGAGTACCTGGACCCATGCGCATTTGAGGAAGAGCTGTTCCTTTATCGCCACTCCCTGGATGATGAGCTAATACTGTCCCCTGGCATTACACATGTCCTACATGTGTTAGGAGCCTGGCTGGTTCTGCGTCATCTTTTTGGATAAGCCCCTCCACCTAAGAGTCACCATGCACTGGTTCTCTCAGGCACTAGTGGAGCAGAAGCAGGATTTCACAGTGAGGCAACTAAAGGATGCATAGAGGGAATAAGTGGTTCCCAACCACACCTCCGGCCAATCACATGCTCAGGGTGTCCCTGACATCAGCCTCTAGTCCAGAATGCTGTAGTATTGACCCACTGCTGGAACATAGCAAACAGTGGGCTCCTCCAGAAACCGGCTCATCTGAGTCAGCAGCCTCAACCTGGCATCTGTGACTTTTGGAAGGTTTGTATCTTTTTATTCTTTGCTAGCCATTTTGTGGTATGAAATGATTTTAGAAGGTTTTGGGTGGGAAAGCTTGTAGGAATAAATGGAGCTCTTGAAGGGTTTAATTTTGTATCCTATATGTAATAAATGAAAGAAAGAGAGGAAGAAAGAAAGAAGAAGGGAAGGAAGGAAGAAAGGAAGAAATAAAAATAAATAAAATGAAATGAAATGAAATGAAATGAAATGAAATGCCTGATTCCAGTAATGCCTGGTTCCAGTAAAGGGTACCTGAAACATATTCTTATCTCTCACCACACATGGGGGTCAGGCACAGCAGATAATAAGAGTATTCCTGGAAGCCACTGCTACTCAGAAATGGCTAGCGATAATTTAACTATAAAACAGAAGTGACTACGAACCACTTAATCCAAATGCATCCCTAACTCCACAGCCTTTACCAGGATCCCAGAAGGCCTGTGCTACTCCAATACCACCCAACACAAGAGGAAGCTAGTGTGTAGACTTAAAATAAATCTTGCTGGTATTTTTATATGGATCCCATTAAATGTATAGTTTAACTTAAAAAATACTGTACTTTCATAAAAAAAAAACAGTTCTCTATGTACACGATTCTCTAAAATGAACTTTGGATGGATGATAGGTGTAATGTGAAAAATATAACTATAAAGACTCATATGGAAGAGTGAAGGTACAATGGGCACAGGAATAGCCATGCCAATTCTGAAAAAGACTTTTAGAGTGAGTTTTCAAGTTTCTCTAAACACTTGAAATTTTTAATGTGAATTGTACTGAATTTACAAATTAAGAAAGGATGAAACTGTCAAGACATCTGGAATACTTCTTTTTTAAAGTCATCTAGCAACATTATAGCCTTAAAGCGGAGGGATTTTCCCTTTTATTTGTTGGTATTATAGCTAAAAAAAAAAAAAAAAAGGAAGCACCTTTAGCTGTTTTAAGCATTTTGTTAAAGCCCACACTTAGTTTGAGCTTTAGATGTCCAGGTATTACCCTCATTTATTCAGTCAGTAAATGCCTGGTCCCGTAACGTCCTCTGAAGGTGTGAGCATCAATGCTACTTGCTGCTCCCAGGCATTTTTAGTGTGTCTAGAAACATGTGCTCTTTCTCCTTGTTTGCCTTGATTTAAAACTGCCATAAGTATTTAAGGCTGGTTGAAAGTCAGGCTGTGGATGAGCAAGGTTTTTACTTACACTTCAAGGAATTAAAGTTCCTCTCTTTTGGCAGTTTAAAAATGAGCTGTACCAGTTTATTCAATATTCTAGTGGAAAATGATTTGGAAAGATACCAACTTTTGAATGACAAAAATTTAGTAAAGATTAATAACAAACAGTTGAACAAATTAGTTTATAACAATAAAAGCAAACATTTCTATAGTACTACTCATGTGCAAGATACTGTTCTATGTGCTGAATAAGCATTAAATAATAAAATTCTCAGTAATTCAGAAATACTTTTAGGTACTAAAGTATCCCATGGCCTTTAGGATAAATACCAGTCTCTGGACAAGCAGGTAAAGGAGAATTTTAGGTGTTAAGAAGATTACAGAGTTTAGCATAAATATAAAGTAGCCCGTTTTAAGGTCTGATTTACTATTTTCCTCATTCCAAATCCACAAAAACATACCAAAGCTAGCAAGTTAGGATATTCTGCTTGGTTTACTAGCTAAAATCTTATGCTTTCTTTTAAAGTTTGTTAGTTTGTTCATAAATATTATTCTACAACCATTACTAAATTTATCACGCTCAAAAACATCAACAAAAAAGCCAAATAAATCTTTAGAGGAAATCACATGGATATATAAACAGAAGGATTATACATAATAATAGATAACTCTAAAGACAGCTTGTATTAGCACTTCAACACAAACAGCTGATTTACAAATTTATTTTATATTAAGATCTTCAGAATTAGACATAATTTCACATTATAGGAAAAATTTCTTCAATATTATATTTATTAAAGTTCTTCCACAGGTCAATCAAGTTTATAAAGTTGAAGTGTATTCAGAAGTATAATACTGAGCCATTCTAAAAGATTTTGACAATCTAAAAAAATTAAAGATTAAAGGTTAATTATACGAAGACTTACCTCAATCTTTAATTTGATGCATTGCATAAATCACAGATAAATCTGCAACTATACATTTAATGACTAAAAGACCCGTTCAGCTTATCTTCAAAGTTTATCAGTGTGTCAAAGGTATATGAAAACCTTTTGTACTACCTTATTAATTTTTTGTCTGAAGTTATTTCAAAATAAAAAGTTTTTTAAAAAGTGAAGCACTGTTTACTCTCCATATAGTCAATCCACTGAAAATGCAGTGTTCAATGAGGTAACGATATTTACCTTGATATTCATCAGCGATTTTCCTTTTAATTAGGCTATTAAATATCCTTTGTTACTAATAAATGAAAGATAGATCATTTTCTCTTCTCCTTCCTCGTACACATGAACCAGAACGTAGAAGATTTTTAAAAAATGAACTGGGGAGTGTACAATGAATGGTACAACTACTTTGGAGTTAAGCTTGGCAGGTTTTCTTAAAGTAAAATATTCACTTATTCTATGATTAACAATTCCACTCCTAGGTATTTACCCGAGAGAAATAAAGAAAAACATATGCCCACACGAACACAAGTACAACCAATGTTCGCAGCAGCTTTACTCATGACAGCTGCAAACTGGAAACAACGTAAGTGCCCACGAGTAGGCGAATGAACACAGACCGTGGACGTGTGCTCGTACTCAGCAACAGGAAGGAACGAACTGCTGACACAGAAACAAATGGAAGGCACATAGAATAAGGCTGAGTGAAAGGAGCGAGACACCAAGGAATACATACTGCACCATGCCATTTAGTGCTAGTCCAGAAAGAGCAAAACTGAACTATCATGATGGCAATCAGTGTTTGCCTCTTGAAAAGTAGTAATTGAGATTGATGAAAACAGTATCACGAAGCTCTCTTGTGTGACTGAATTGCTCTTTATCTTGTTTCAATGTATGAAAAAATTACACATGTAAAACATGTATAATTACACATTATAAAAATAACACATGTACATTGTATTTCAATAGAATAAAGATTATACTTTATTAAAAATCAAAGTAAAAAGAACAAAAATTGCAAAGTTTTAACCTTTTTGCTTTCAGGCTGCTTACCTGTCTAAGAGCTCATTATGTTTCTCTAAAGCATCCTTTTCAGCCAGCACTGCTCGGTCCTTTTCGGCCAAAGCATTATCCCTTGCTTCTCGGAGATTTCTAAAATGTAAACACACATTCAGTTATTCTAAATACATAAGCATCCATCTTCTAAAGATTAATAAATGAGTTTCTGCGGAGTTGAGCCCTCTGACAATCCTAAGGAGCTGAGAGAGGATGGCCAAGGGGACCGTGTGCCAGGTTAGTTTCTGTAGCAGCATGTGGCAGTGCAGGTGCAAACATGGTCTATCTCTAAATGTCACGTTGCCTTTCTTCGCAACTTTCCTCCACATGGGCTGAAGGCAGACTAGACAGTAACTTGTTTAAAACTGTAATACCATATTATATTATATATATTATTACTAATACCATATTATCCATGAGACAACTGAGATTTTGAGATGTTACTAATACTTGATGAAGTACTTTAAGTAAAAGATATAATACAGAGGTCACAAGTATACAAATGGAAATGAAGCCTGGAATATGAGCAAGAGAATGACTGAAGTGATATTACTCCCTGGACCTGGCTTGAAGAGAAAGGGAAAAGAAGGGCACTCAGCAGGGATGATGGGTTAGGAGAGAGTAGAAGGGACAAAGTACATGAAATCCTGATGAGATGACAAGCATTAAAGTGGAAGTAGCTATACAAGTAAGTGTTGAGAACCACCCTCCCTGGTATCAGAAGCTGTAACCTCCGCCAAGGCTAAGGCTGAGGGAGCTACCTTGGAACCATAAGCCACCAAGGAGACAAGCCTATCTCCCTGGCAGGATCACCGCTTCTGCTCCTTTTACTTCACCCTGCCTGGCCTCCAATGCTTGGTTGGTTAGCCAATGACAGGTAAGATTCCCCAAGGGGAGAACGACCTAAGACAGGCATGATCACATGGGAGGCCCCCAAGGAAGGACTTTGGGGGCTACAGCAAAAGGGGGTTATGGACTCTCACCCCTCAGCTTTGACAAAGCGTGAGTCCTCATTGTTTGTGAGAAAATCTCCTAATCTCTTGGCTGCCTTACTTCCCTTGCTCCACCTAAGCCTGAAACAATGACAGGGTGGTGCAGCCCTGTACTGGAAAGGGCGGGTTCCCCAGGCAATCAGGCCTGAGAAAGAATATGTAAAATCCTGTGAAACCTGCTTTGTTTAGAATGCTCTCAACTGAATAATAAGGGTCCAAGGAAGAAGTAAGTTTGTTCCTTAAAGTTTTTATAGTTCTTTAGCTATTTGACGCTGACTCAAATAGGCCCTCAGAGTTCCTTGTTATTTGATCCTTACTTCCCGGCAATGAGTAATGAGCTTTACCTGAATTCCTGTATAAACGAACCCAATAAAAGCCATTGAGGAAAAGGCTCTTGGTCCTTCTACTTTGAGAGATTGGCCACCTTTCCTCCCCAAGCTGATCATGTCTTGGTAGACTTATTCTCATCCGTGGCGGACGGGGGGCTTGGCGGACAAAGCTCCCCCACAAGTTAGGAGGAGGACTAGAGATCACTGTTGGAGAATGGATTTGAAGGCAGGCTAGTATTGTACTTCCAGCGATAATTGTAGTTGTGACCATTGGAGTAGCTGAATGCAGTGAAGCTTAGATGAAGGTCAATGTTCATGTGGGACAAAAGGAAGTATGAGGCCAGAGTCCTAGATAAATCATCCACTTCCAGTGCTGATGGAAGCACTGGAAGTAACTGAAATTATAATTGATATGAAGATACATTTAGTGACAGTTAAGGGAATGTCCAAAAGGTAAAAGGTTACAACAGTAATTAGGAGATGATACAGGCAGACATGAGCCTTTAGAGATCAAATCTTGTTTTATTTTTTTATTAAAGTGAACGTTTGAGTTTGAAAAATATCAATAGTCAGTTTCTTTAACAGAGGTATTTTTTAAAAGAAATCCTCTTCTTAACAGAGTTATAAATAAAGATAGAGTGTAGCATAAACGATTTTGTTCACTTAATCCTTACAAATCCTTTATGTTGTTTTTTCTAACCTATTTCATAGTTGAGTAAACTGAAGTTTAGATAACTTAAGTACTCAGCCCCAAGTCACACAGTCTAAGTATTAAAGCCATAATTGGAGCCCAGCTATGTTTTATTCTAAAGCATGTTTTTTTAATACATAACATTACCCTATCTCCCATAAAGAAGTAAACTGGGCATTAGAATTTGGTCTTTATTTTTCATGGAGGATGTCAGTAGAGAGTCTTGAAAACCCATATGGTTTGAATAAATATACCTAGTAACTACTGGGTAGAAATTCTTAGTGCTTATACGTACTGGGCCAGTACTCCACGTCACCTTTTGCATAGTGCAAAACATGCAATAAATTTAAAATTTACAACATGTGAACCAATAGAGATTCATCAGTGAAATAGTTTTTGAGTCAGATACAAAATATTTAAAAGAAATAAGATAACTCGTATTTAAAAGAAAACAGTTCACTTAAAGTGGGTATCATAAAATGGCATGTCATTTGCTGATATCCTGACTGCAGTGACCTTCAAAATACATTCTATTATTGAACTGAAACATGAAAATTTACTTTTATAGATAGAAAATAATTCTAAGTATATTAAAGATGATTTTTTCATTCCTAGATGATCTATACATTTTAGTCCGTAAATCATCACAAATTGATTGCAATTTTCATATCTCAAATGTAGTCTCATTACTCTATGTTATTTCAGTAACAAAATTCCAAGTAAATCATTTTTACAGTACTGATTAATTATGAATGCTTAGTTGGTAGGTGGTAGAGCTTCAGTCCCTAGCTATATTGCTTTTCCTGTAATAATGGGGCATTAGAAATAAAAGCAAGTCCCAGGGAATGAAATAAAACCCAGACTAAACTAACAGTAGGGCTTACGAAAGGAGGTATAATTAGAGAGTAACTAGTGCATTCACCATGCCACAATCTATATCACCCAGCCAACTGTAATTAGTGCCATATCAAGGCATAAATAAAATTTTATGGCCCAAAAGAGGAGGGGCTGTTATTTTTCACTAGAGGAGGAGAGGTGAGTGAATTAAGGGAAGACATGTAAGTTGGACCTAGAAAAACAAATAAGTAAAGGCAATTCAAAAAGAGAAAACTGAAATGAATGAAGGAAAGTGCTAAACGGTGAGGTTTCTACTAGAAAGTCCTCTTGTAAGATTGCTGTGCAAACCCTTTCTCCTAATGAGGTACTGCCCCTTCCACACCCCTGCCCACAACCTGCAAACAACTGTCAGGGGCAGCATACTTTCCTTTAAAATAGGGAAATACTTCTTGTAATATTATCTACTGACTTTTAGTATTTCAAATTAAGTCTGAGAGATAAACTGCAGTATTCTTCCACTGACAATAATTGTAATAGCAAACACAGAATGCTTATCATGTGCTAGGAACTATTCTAAGCACTTTACATGTAATTATCTTATTATTTATAACATATTATATTTATGATAACATGTTATAATTTAACCTCCACAACAATCCCATAATGTGTAGGTTGTATCATTACCTTCATTTTATAAAGGACAGGACTGAAACAGAGAAGTTAAGTATTAGCTCACGGTCACATACAAGTAAGCTATGGAGCCTGAATGTGAGCCCACAGTGTCTGGTTCTAGAGTCATGCTCTTCAGCATACTAAGATTTCCTTTGTTTCACAGAAGTTTTCTCCTTAGGAAAATCTGTCATAATGAGATTTATACTACATAATTATCTCATAGCACAAATAGATATTAAAAATCAGCCTTGAGGCTCTGGTTGGGTAGCTCAGTTGGTTAGAGCATTGTCCTGATATGCCAAGGATGTGGGTTTGATCCCTGGCCAGGGCACATATAAGAATCAAGCAACGAATGCATACATAAGTGGAAAAACAAAAATTGGTATCTCTCACTCTCTTTCTAAAATCAATAAATAAAATAAAAATAATAAGCCCTGAAAAAATTGTGAACATATTTTACATTTGTTTTTATGGCCCTTGCTTTTTCAAATTTAGACTGGTTTGAAAAACACCAGATGGATTTTATTCTGGCCATAGATAAAAGTATAAATGCCATATAACTAATAAATTATCCATTTTAAAATGTTAAATGCATTAGAAAATGTAACAAAATACAATTAAAGAACAGAAGGAATTCAAATGTTCTTCAAAAGACACAGCTGAAAAGCTGATAGAAACTATCTGTAACATGTCCGAGCTACGGAAGCTTGTACATGCAGTTTGAAAAGTCCAAGCTGAATACGTTACATATAATCAAATGTAATTATAATTGATACATCAATATATAATCTATACATGTAATCAAATATATATGTATATAGAATCAATTGTAATTGTAATAATGGAGAAAGATATTGGGAATTGGTTGAATTGCTTTAAAATACAGAGGGGAAGGGAGGGAGAAAAAGAGGGAGAGAAACATCAGTGTGTGGTTGCCTCTCACACACCCCCAAGCCGGGAAACCTGGCCTGCAACCTAGGCATGTGCCCTGACTGGGAATCGAACGAGAGACCCTTTGGTTTGAAGGCTGGTGCTCAATCCACTGAACCACACCAGCCAGGGTAACTTGAGGTATTTTTCAGAGTGAAAGATGATCCTCTTAATAATCATGCTAAAGAAAGAGACATAACCCAGAACTCCCACAGACAAACAAGTAGGAGATATCGTCACTTAAATTATAACATTCAGACAAGAAACTTAAAGTTATTAGTTATTTCTCTAAAAATGGTTTTAATACTGCAATAAAATCCACATATTTCATAGGTAATCTAGCATATTTACACAGAGATAACTTTATACATCTAGGTTTATCCAGAAGTATCTCATATCCCATCCAAAGCCTGAAAACCCCAGTACAACACATACAACAGACTTCTGTACAGGGTGGAATGTATTTTCTTACTACTAGAGATAAATTTTACAGTACCAATATGCCAAATCTAAATTTACACTTGAAAAATGTTAAGAAAAAATCTTAGAAGAATGAGAAAAACTTTAGGAACCACTGAGATTCTAACAGGGACAAATCAGAGTTCGGCAATGCCAAGAGCATGTCTTAGCTTGACTAAATATCACTAATGCCTCAGAATTTGAGATTTACCAGAATAAATGGTGAAAAACCACGGCTGTCAGAAGAGCTCGGCAGGCGCAACCGAGCAACCCATTCTTCTTCTGTCTGCATGTCAAATATTTTCAGTTAATAAGAGTGGACTTTCTTTTTACAGTTGGAACAAAAAGGAATTGAAACAGTATATATATACTGTATAAACAGTAGTTATTGCTAGTATGCTATCTACATATAAAAATCTAAATAAACAGTACAAAGGTATTCATCTAGAGAATGATACTTAGGGCAATGCTTCCCACGCTTTCTTATTTCATAAGAAGAAAATGATAATGTTTGTAAGAGTGCACTGGGGGACACAGAGAAGACTGCTGGTCCTCCGAGGGCTGAGGGGAGTAATACCTGGGGCACCGTAGAGAAACATTTCTAGTAATAATGTACTTAATATTAGACAAGTACTTTTGGCCTTGGTCAGAACCAGCATGTCCGTGAATGATCAGAAATTGTCATCTTCTTTTCTAAGTCCTATCTGCGACCTGGAGCTGACGCCCACGTCGGAGCCCCGGTCTGAGGCGAGTGAAGCAGAAGAGCGGGAGTCACTCCTGGAGCACGTGCACTTCCTGTCAATCTCCAGGTCTCCCCAGTTCCGTGACCTAAACATACTTCACCTATGGCTGTTTTCCTTTCCATTTCTCATCTTCACTTAAACTATCCAGTTGTCTTGTAACCAATCTCCTTACCTCCATTCCCTTTTCAACTACATATAATCCACCCAACACTGCAACCACAATTTAAAAAAATATATGTATATATAATATAATGCACATTATATATAATATACATAATAATATAATGTGTGTATATATAATATCACTTTTATACTATAAAACCACCCAAATTTCCCCACTGACAAAAAGGGCCTTTTAAAATGTGACGCTTTCCCACTTTACCAGTCCCCCTGCCTCCATGAATTATATAATGCAGCTAAATCTAAGCTCTTACATAACTTGAACTCACTTTGCTTCATATCTGAAACACCCTAGAAACCTTGAAATACATAAAGATTATTAATTAAACAGTAAACACATGAGGTTATCACCTACAGGCACAAAGAACATAATTAACAATAAAAGATAACAAAATTTCATTTACAATTATTTGAGAAGTTAAGATATAGAAAGTTATACTTTCAGAATAACATGACGGAAAAGACAAAGGAGAATATTCTTAAGTTCTCCCATTCAAAAACTTGAAGAAGTATACAGGTATCTGGTAAGATATGAACAACAGAAGTTTGCTGAGGCACTAATGAGGGCATACACTCGTTACGTGAGGAATGGAGCCTCTGTACACTGGAGTTCCAATTCACCTACTGTGGTGCGTTACATACCCCCGACTAACCTTTGTAAGTAAACTCAAGATTTATGATTCAAAGGTGTTTATTATCACTCCAAGATTCTACACAAATTTCAAGCTTATGTCCTTAAAGTTTCTTCTTCAGTACTTTTGGAAGATAACAAATTGTGATCAAGATGGTTTTTACTGAAATGGTAAGAAAATAAGTCACTAAAGCAATACCAATCACACTTAAAAGCATATTTTCCATCTCTTTTTCCCTAATGCCTCTCCCCCTTACAAATAACTCTAAAACAATTTGAATTCCATATTCTGTGCGCCATCAAGAGCATCATGAGTACTTCTATCAGAGTCATCCTTGCCTTTTTTACAGCATCACCATGAGAACAGTTCTTTCTGTTTGCAGCAATGACGTTACCTTAGGTAATGGTAGTGGCAGTTTTACTTTAGAAAGAACTCAATCAGCTGAATTAATCTCTCCTGGCTTTATCATCTCACAGTATTGATTAGGAACAAATAGCTATTTTATGCAGAGATTTAGGGTATACAGACCCTCTCTGTCTATACTGGTATTTAATTACAATAGAAAGCAATATTTAAGAATATATATTTTGTAATAGTGCCTTTTAATGATAATAAACTGTTCCATAATGCTATGTTGACCTTAATTTGTATAACTATATAACATTCATTTTATTTAAACTCTCAACACAATGGTAAAAGAATTTTTAGGTATTGCATATAGGCAAAAGGTATCATAATATTTACCATTTATATACAGTTATAATTTAAAATGCACTTTTCACACATAGTATCTCATTTAGACCTTGTAGGTCACCCTGTGAAATAATATTATTAGCTCACTTTATGTAAGAGGAAGTTAAACTTCAGGGATATTAAATGATATATTCACTCAGCTAATAGGTGGTAAACTCAGAATTTAAGTTTGGTCTTTTCCTCCAAATCTCTTTCGTAATATACTCCCCATTCAAGGAATAATTCTTTTCCTCCAAATGTGTAAGAGCGTCTGTACATTCTAGTTATATAATACCTACTAAGCAAAAGGTTATTTATATAATAAATTTCACCACTAGAGTGAGTTTGACTCACTATTTCCCACAGCGCCTAACTGGTATTTTAAAGCAACTATACAGAAAAAGACAAGAAATCCAATTAATGGATTGAGCCAAATCATACACACACACTATTACCTCAAGTACAGCAGCCCTTCCTCACCCACAGTTCGTTACCCGCAGTGAACCATGGTCCGAAAATACTAAATGAAAAATTCCAGAAATAAACAGTTCTGAAGTTTTAAAGTGTGTGCCACTCCAATCAGCAGCATGATGAAACCTCATGCTGTCCTGCTCCATCTGGCTAGGGACACAAGTCATCCCTTTGTCCTATGTGTCCACGTTGTATCTGCTCTCTGCCCATTAGTCACTTAGTGGCCTTCTCGGTTATCAGATCCATTGTCACAGTATATCAGCATTTATGCTAAAGTAGCCCTTATTTTACTTAGTAATGACTCCAAAGCACAAGAGTAGTGATGCTGGTAATACGAATATGCCAAAAAAAAGCTGTAAAGGGCTTCCTGTAAGTAAAAAGAGCAGTATGTATAGGAAAAACACATGTATGGTATATATCGGGTTTGGTACTGGTGTGGTTTCAGACACTGGGGGTCACGGAACATGTCCCTGTGATTAAGGGTGGGGGCGACTGTAGAGTGTGTCTGACGCACCCAAATATCTAAGTTCTCTCTTTGCTTATCTCTGCCTTTTCTCAAATTTTTATCTCTTCACTTTCTTCCTCTTCCCTCTCAACCTTAACTTCACAAGTACAACTGACTGCAGAAGTACATACCAAGATTGGATGGCATGAGTTTCATCTTTCTTTTCCACATGGAAGAGAAAATAAAAGGCTGTCTTTTAAAATCCCCCACATAGAAAGCAAACCAAAGGGAAAATATATTTCTCTAATCTTATCATTTAAGTTTCTTCTAAAAATGTCTACTGGGAGACAGATAAGATTAAGTACAATTATACAAGTGTAAGTATTTCATGCATTTAACTTATATTGTAATAACACACTTTGATAAAATATAATTAACACAATTAAACACCCAAGTCCAAAGCAAGTAATTAATTTGTCCAGACACAAAAATATCTAAATGCATAAACTTGTGTTTTCCAAGTCTTCTGTTTATAAACAAGGAATATTAAGATCCTTTCCTTAGTTATTTTTAAGTTAGAGAATTTCAAAAGACGTAATTTACAATTTACTTTAACCTTGTAAATCAGTTGGGGACATAAATTGTAACTATAGATCATCCTGCCAGAATGAGGAAACTGGTTCAAAAAGATCCAGCCACATAAAATAAAGGGTTGGATTATAGTGACATTAATAAAATGGTAAAGGCAAGACTATACAGCTAGCTGGCTAGAAGTCCCAGTGCAGTTCAAAGCCATTCGGCCCAGGCTGCAGTTCAGTACCACTGCAACAACTGTCCCCTGTAGCTTCAAACCCAGCGGGTGGCTCTGGGTCCTGCAGCTGACTGGGGCTTGTCCTACAGCAGCCCAATCCCAGAAATCTCCTCATTAGCTGCTATCCACTTTGGGGTGATCTGGAGCCAGAACAGTGGGAAAAAGGAAACCTTTCAGCTTCCCAGGTTCCAGAAATGGTCTGTTAGCTGTTTCACAACTACATCTACCAACTATCTTAGGGAATAGGGGGGCTCATTTATCTAAACTTATGTTACCATGGGATGCATTTTAAAGGGTTTTTTAAACACAACAATAACAATAAACACTAAGCAATAAGGAATTCTCAAAATAATTACATACCAAAGTTTATGTGCCTACACGGATTCTTTGGAAATAATCATGCATATTATTATAGAAATAATTCCATAAATTTTTAAGTTATTAAGTTGGTCAATAAAAGCCTATAAAATTCATAACAGAATTGAGCCACAGGACTAAAAGAATATATTTGTAAAGTAGAAAAGTAACACCTATGCCGCAGGTCTATCTCATGTGCAGATCTTTCTTTCTCCTGAGATTTAGAACCATGTACAGGCGTCTTTTCCATATCCCTCTCTCGGACACTCCCAATGAAACTAAACTAAATGTATCATGTTTACTCAATAAAACCTTGCCTTTTTCTAATGCTTTAATCATTGCATCACCATCCATGCAGCTGCCCAATCCAGAAATCTGGTGATGATAAATAACAGCTAGACTTTTGGGGGTGACAGCTTTGTAGTGCATACAGATAATCAAATCACAATACTGCACACCTGGAACTATATAACTATGAGAGAGGGAGGGAGGGAGGAAGGGAGGGAGGGAGGGAGGGAGGGAGGGGAAAGAGAGAGAGAAAGAAACCTGGTGACCTTCTTAATTTATCACTCTCCAATCCAGTCCAGTCACAGAATGTTGGTTCCACCTCCTGAACATTTTCCCAATCTGGCCCATTCCTCTCCCTCGCTACTGCTACAAATTCGGTTCTATTATTACTTCTCATCTTGATAATGAAAAGAATTGCTAAAAGTGGCTTCTCTGTCTACAGCCTTATATTCCTCCAATCTATTCTTCACATTGCAGAATGGTCTCTTTATGTAAAATCAGATCAGATCAGATCATGCATATCTTACAATTTCTCAGTAGTTCCCCACTTTGGACCCATTTCCCTCTTCTGTTTCATCTCTTACAACTCCCTACTCCTCATTCTGCATTATAGACCTACTAAATGATATTACTGCTCAAAAAGCTTCATTTAAAAATATTTTTACGTTTTTATGGCATTTTTTTTTCATTACCATTTATCCACCTTATACCCTCATACCCTGCAATCACCACACTGTTGTCCATGTCCATGATTCCTTGTCTCCAGGTTTTTATACATGCTATATTCTCTTTCCTCCAATCCCTTCCCTAGAGAGTCTTAGTCTAGTCATCATGCAAGTATTAGCTTGACCATTTCTCCCTCCACAGAGACTTCCCCAACTCCTCCCAAGGCTGGGTTACACACACTTTGGTGGATGTGGTCTCATCCTGCGTATCCTACTGTTTTCTCCATTATCTTCATACTTACTTTTTCTTTGTCTTTATCCTGTGTTACACTACCAGCTTTGTGAAGGCAGAGGCCACCCCTGGATGTGGCATCTAGCATGTATCTGGCACACAGTGGGTCTCAATAAATGTTTGTTAAATAAGTATATTTATTGTCATGGAAGCTCGAATGTAAACTTTTCTAATATTGACCTTAGTCTGACTTAAAGTCTTGCTTGTTGGCAAGGATCAAAATATATACTCAAATCATATTGATAAACTAGTATAACAGTTCAGTCAACTTCAAAACAATTTTCACACTAAAATGTAAACTTTCAAAACCCATATGAACTATAATGATGATATATAAAAGTAAATGCCATTGAAATATGAAGCATTAATTTCCCCCAATACTGCCCGTCACCATGGAAACTACTATATAACTGATCTGAAAGTAACTGCATGAATAAAAATAATCCTCCTTCAAGTTTATTTTGCATGATGTCTTTCAGGACCAGCAGCTAAACGAGGCATATGCAATGTTGCCAATTATTCTAGCTTTTAAAAATTCCGTAGAGATTTTAGGCATGGTCACAGGAAGAACCACTGGCATGTGTTAGTATTCTCGAATTTCCTCACATCTCTGTCCTCAATCTGAACGAGGTAAGGGTAAACAGACAGGTTGCCAGGGTGATGAAGGGAAAATGAGAGTACCAGAGTAAAGAGGCCTACGGTCCGACACACCATGCTCTGAGCTGGTTATCAAACATCTAAAAACTTCAATGTTCCACTATATCTAACTGATTTTATTTAATGCATTTAAAAAGACATTATGCCACAGAAATAAAGTTTAATTTCAATAAAATTATAAGCTTCAAATAAAGAGAAATAAAATATACAACAAATTTTATACTTTTTTTTTTACCTGTTTTCTCGTTCATACATTTCCCTAGAGGCACTTCTAAGTTGATCAATTTCTTGGTTAGTTTTCAATTTGATTTGTTCCAGTTCATCACGCAGTTTATTTTCATATTCTGTTTTATAATGATCTCTGCAAAGAGTCAAAAGGAATACCCATGAACTTATTTTTGTAAAAGATACAGATATTTATCCTTTACATGAGCTATTAATATGTCAAATATGGTCCAAATATAATGCTGCTTGAAGACATAGTTATTACATGTAAAGTTTCATAATTCCTAAAAATACTGTTCCAACCAGTTCCAAGATTTTCTTTTAAACATTCTGTCCTTAAGACTTAACCACTACATGAAATGTTAGTTAATCCATTTAAAATAATTATTCATCTTCAAAAATATTTTACTGATAGCTTTTAATGTATATGGCTGAAGACTGATGCGTATGAAATGTCCTTCATTTAAGAATATAAACTGGTGCGCCATAGGCTGACAGACACACCCAGGCTGGGGCAAAAGTAGGTTTAGGGATGTGAGTACGTGAAGCAAAGAATTTATTTTTGTATTATTATTTATCCATTATTGTATTATTTTCCATATGAACAACTGTAAACCTAATTTTGCTCCACACTGTATTAAAAAATATAAAGACAAAATGACTCTAACTCTTTAGAAAACTTTTCCTTCAAAGCACATCAACTAGAGCCACCGTGATCTCTGAGCAAAGTCACAAAGCATTACGCAGGGTATTCGCAAGTGCAGAAACAGATGAATAATACCGCGGGCTAGGGAAAAGGTTATGAATGTGTGAGTTCTCAAAGGGCAGAATTTGTTTTAGTTTTTGACGTGCTGCTAAAAATAAGTAACTGGGACATTATAAGGGCTACTATAGAAAGGAGCCGCGACAGCTTGTCTAGCTGGCTGCGGAGAGAAGCCACCACTGAAGCCGAGGAGCCGGAGGCCAGAGTCCGATCCTGACGCAGGACGCAGCGCCGTCTCCTCACCCTTCTCTCTGTTTCCCCCAGCAAAAGGTCAGCACGGTCAGCTCCGTAGGGCTGTGTTTCCTTCGGAAAGACAGCTCTATAGAGATACTTACACACTTTCCTTCAAAAACATTTACATAGATATGGTCTTAGTCAAAAATTAAATAAATAAAAAGTTACAGTGTATGTATATACCATACCTAAAAGAAACAAGCTTTTGATTGTTGGAAAAGCCAAAAAGTCTTTTAAAAAAATCACTTGAAGTGAGAACATCTTATAAGGAAACAAAATGAACTATTATCTTAACATTATCCTATAGACCTTAACAAAAATCACTATTCCTCCCCAAAGGCAGGAGTTCCTTCATAGAAGTGGGTGTTAATTTATATCTCTGTGTATGGAAAAGAATGCAAATCTTGCCTGGATGCCACATATTTTTCATACATCTCTTCTCTAGCCTTTTTGGTTTCTTCCAGTTGAGCCTGAAGTCTTTCCAGGCGGTCCTCTTCATGGGCACAGCGAACACTCAGCTCCATGTTTTGGCGATTGAGGTATTCTTTATCCTTCTGCAGCAAAGTGACAGTCTGCTGCAAGGTTGCTACCTGCGCATGCGGAGAGACAGCACTCAGAGCAACGTCTTTCCTTTCATGTGTGCTTTCGCTCACCACATAAAAAGGGCTAATTCTTACCTTGCAATTTTTCATCCAAACTCAGCTACTAGAGGCCCCTTTTCTCTGGCAACTACATCAAAAAGGGAAAAATATCCCACCCACGGTTCTGCCCTATGTCCACAATCACTGTACAATAAAATACAAATGACTGGATAAGTTTACCTCTTTTGATAATTCACTTCTTTCTTTAGCTTGAATTGTGTGGGAGGCTTCAAGTATTTCATGTTTTCTCCTTAACTCAGTTACTTCCTGTTCAAGAGCATCACGTTCACTGAAAAATTCAAATACATTCGTTCACTTGTTTTTACTAAAATAAAATTGAAATACATATATAAATTTTACATCCCTTCTCACAATGAATATTTTTAAAGTGTTGACTATGTTCCAGGAAACTGAGCAGAGGTACCAGCAGTGGGGCTTCAGTGTCATTCTATAAGCAATACAGTAGCACCTGCTGTTCAAACTTAGGACTCTATGTTCAAGACCTTGCTCAGATACATACATATGAATGTTTACCTTTTTTAAAAAAAGATTTTATTTATTTATTTTTTAGAGAGAGGAAGGGAGGGAGAAAGAGAGGGGGAGAAACATCAATGTGTGGTTGCCTCTTGTGTACCCCTACACTGGGGACCTGGCCTGCAACCCAGACATGTGCCCTGACCAGGAATCGAACTTGTGACTCTTTGGTGTGCAGGTCTGTACTCAATCCACTGAGCCACACCATTCAGGGCTAAATTAATTATCTTAAAAATAAGTATGTAGGATTCTGGTCAAGATGACAGCCTAGGTAAACTTGGTTCACTTCCTCACACAACCACATAAAATTACAACTAAAATATAGAACCACTACTCAGAACCATCAGAAATAGAGTTGAATGGGAGACTGACAACTATGGAATTAAGGAAACCACATCCGTACAGATGGGTAGGAGGGGTGGAGATGTGGAACGAGCTGGTCCCATATCCTCTTGTGGTGGCTAAAAATTGGGGAGGGATATCTCAGAACTGAGGAGTCCCAGCCCCATCCCAGGCCTCCTAGCCCAGGGTTCCAGTGTCAAGAAGATATATCCCCATGAAAACCCAGTAGGGACTGAGTCAGCGGAAGAAACTTCTGGAGTACCAATCAGTTCTCCTTAAAGAACCCACACACAGACTTACTCAGACTCCCTCCCTCTGAGCTTCAGCACCAGGGTAGCAACTTGAAAAGCACCAGTCGCACAGAGGAATGAATTGAAGTGTCTCAAGGCTGGAGCTAGGGGACAGCCTTTTCTCAGACAGAAAGGCAGGCAGAGGCCATTGTCTCTTTTCCAAATCTCTGCCCACAGAGCCAAAGAGATGTTCGCCCCTCCCTGGAGATCCCCTGAGACTCGTCTCACCCAATGTATAGACCCATCCAAAATGTTAACCGTGACTTTTCCATATTTCCAAAATGTTAACCATGACTGGTCTCCACTCACGCTTCACAGTTTCCTAATCCTATCACATAAAAAACAGCTGGCTTCCACCCCCATACCTCTTACTAAGTGGCCCCAAGCCCGGCACTAGCAGCAGCCAACCTAGATTCACAGCTGGGCTTCACCGGGGAATATCCAAATCAAACACAAGTAGCAGCCATCTCAGATTGCTTTACAGCTCAGGCACGGTGGCCCTGAGCAGAACATAGGTGTGGGCTGACCTTGGCTGCACCACCCTGGGAACCCCAGAGCCTGTGCACCCAGTGGACACAGCTACACACCACATCGGAGCACCACCACCTCACCCCTGCCCCGCTGATCCTCCAAGGAGGGTGAAAGTTGGTGGTCAATGGTCACAGCCAGTCCATGCAACTGACTGGCCTGGGAAACAGGCCAAATCCCTTTGAATGACCTGCCAACAGCAATTAAGGATCAACAGCAACTACAACAGGAGGATCTCCTCAGCCCACACAAAGGGCACACCTCGAGCACCCACCTTGTGTGATAGGGGAGGCTGTGCCACTGGACCCCATGGGACACTTACTACATTAGACCAGGCTACCAAGACAGGGACTCATAGCAGCTCTACCTAATACATAGAAATAAATACAGGGAGGCTGCCAAAATGAAGAGACAAAGAAACACGACACAAATAAAGAACAGATCAAAACTCCAGAAAAAGAACTAAACAAAATGGAGATAAGCAATCTATCAGATGCAGAGTTTAAAGCATTGGTTATAAGGATGCTCAAGGAACTTACTGAGAACCTTAACAGCATAAAAAAAGATCTAGTCAGAAATGAAGGATACACTACTTGAAGTAAAGAAAGATTTATAGGAAAACAACAGTAGAGTGGATGAACCTGAAATTCAATGATTTGGAACACAAGGAAACAAAACACAACCAGTGAGAACAACAGGCAGAAAAAAGAATCCAAAAAATGGAGTATGGTGTAAGCGGCCTCTGGGACCACATCAAGCATTCCAACATGTGCATCACAGGGGTGTCAGAAGGAGAAGAGAAAGAGCAAGAAAGTGAAAATCTATTTGAAAAAATAAAGCAAGAAAACTTCCCTAATTTGTTGAAGGAGATACACATGCAAGTTCAGGAAGCGCAGAGAGTCCCAAATGAGATGGATGCACAGAGGTCCACTGCACCAAACATCATAAATAAAATGCCAAAGGTTAAAGATAAAATCTTAAAAGCCACAAGACAAAAGAAGTTAGTTACCTACAGGAAAGTTCCCATGAGACTGTCTGCTGATATCTATAAAGAAACTTTGTACACTATAAGGAATTAGTAAGAAATATTCAGAGTTATGAAAAGCAGGCACCTACGACCGAGATTGCTCTACCCAGCAAAGATATCATTTAGAATTGAAGGGCAGATAAAGAGCTTCCTGGACAAGAAAAAACTAAAGGAATTCATCATCACCAAAATATTATTATATGAAACGTGAAAGGGACTCATTTAAAGAAAAAAAGAACAAAAATATGCACAATAGAATGGCAAAAAATTATAAATCTATCAATAATTGAATCTAAAAAACAAATTAAGCAAACAAAGAGAAAAGAGACAGAATCATGGATATGGAGAGTATTTTGATGGTTGCCAGATGGGAGTGGGGTGTAGGGGAATGGGTGAAGAGGTGAGGGGACTAAGAAGTACAAATTGGTAGTTACAGAACAGCCATGGGGATGTAAAGTACAGTGCAGGAGATGGAGTAGCTGTAGAACTTACACTCATGACTCACAGACATGAACAATGTTGGGGGGACTGCCTGAGACAGCGGGGGATGCTGGGTGGAGGGGAGCCAAGGGGGAAAAGTTGGGACTATAATAGCATAATCAATAAAATATAATTAAAAAAATAAATATGTAGTCTACACTGGTGAGTAAAGTAAGTAATAAACCTTTCTAAGGTACATTCTGGTATCATTTTACTAATCATGTTCAACCTTACCTTGAAGTAAAAAATTTTTAACAATTAATGCATAATTCTAGCTTTTAATTTAGGGTCAAAAGGGCCTTAACTCATCCCTCAGACTGCACAACAGATACACAAGCAGGCTTCATGTGACTCTTCCGTTCACAAATTGTTTATAATCACCCAGAGATTCTAATTTCCATATTCAGACCAGCTCTTTTCCCCAACAACCAAGAACTGAACCAAATCTATAACAGGTTTCTTAAAAAAATGAGCAGAGAAATAAATTTCTTACTCTCAACTTACCCTCAACAATCAGAATCAGTTTATTTGCACTTTATTTCATCTACCCACCTAGTGGGAAGTTGTCCCCAAATATCCTTTATGGCAATTTTCCTTGGCCTAGTATCCAATGTATCATCATGCATTTCATTTGGATGTTGTGTGTCTTTAGTATTCTTTAACCTTGAACCATTCCTTAGCCTTTCTCTATCTTTTACAATAGTGGCCCTTGACCTTTTTGGTACCAGACACTGGTTTTGCGGAAGACAATTTTTCAACAGTTCCTAGCAGGCCATAGACCGGTAGCAGTCTATGGCCAGGAGGGTTGGGGATCTCGGTTTTACAACATTGACTAGATTCACATTAAGTACTTCAGGCAGGAATATTAATTATGTGTTTTCAGTAGATCACATAAAGAGACACATGATGTTACTTTATCCATTGGTTGGTGATAGTAACTTTGATTGATTGCCCAAGATAGTGTCTGCCAAAGTTCTCAACTATAAAGGTACCTTTTTGCCCTTTGCAATTAATAAGTAATCTGTGGTAACATACTTTGAAATTATACATTCTGTTCCCTTACATAGTTTCACCCAATGGTTTTAGCTTCCATTGATGATTCTGAGTCAATAGTATTATGAAGTTAGAAAACTGTAATTCTAGTATACATATTTATTGGTTGGCATTCTACTGTAAAGATCCTCTTTCTCTATTATTAGCATGTACTCAGGGATTCTTATTCTATTCAATGGATTCTAACATTATTCATTTTGATATTTCTGTTTTACCACATTTGGCCAGCTGGAGTCCCTTCAAGCTAGCTACTGTGTTGTCAAAATGGAATTAGAGGGATCAGTATGATCTTTCCATAGTGTGTTAAAAAAATATAATTAAATTGATTGATTTATTCCCTCTCCATCACTTCTGCCTACAAAAAGGACCTAGAAAGAATGACCAATGTAGCAATGACCAGCACCCAAATCCTAACGTCTGAATAGTATTCCCCACTAAAAGGAACCAGGACTCCTTAGATAAAGGGCTGAGGCAATAGAATTACAAAATAAACCTGACAACATTATGTTATGCCAGAAAGTAGGAAACTTCTTTTAAAAAAAAGAGATAGGCACGTGCACTATGTTTTTCAAGACTTATGCTTTGTATTTGACTTACCCATATAGATACATTAAGATCTTATTTAATGCTTTCAACTGCTAGACAGAATTACATTGTAGAAATAAATCACCATTCATTTTCCATTCCACTACTGAAAAGCATTTGAATTCTTTCTGGTAATTATGCAATTAACACCCATATACCTGCTTCCTTTTTCACATTTGTGAGAATTTATGAAGAACATAAAAGTGATATTTTACTCCAATTTAGCCTATATTTTTGTGGACAGAACAATTTTTTAACCCATTTTTTCTACTGAGTGACCCAAAGGTTCACAGTTTGAGCTCCTCTTGCTTGTTTTTCTGTTCTATTTCTAGTACATAAAGATGTTTATCATACTTTTGGATATTATTGGAGATTACCATATTATTGAAGATGTGTGATAATAGCAAGGGTGTCAATACTGACAAAACACCCAGCTTCAGTCGTTACCAACACATGATGGCATGGTTCATTTATCCTCCATTCATGTCCACTAGTTTATTCTGATGATTAAGCTTTTTAGTTTTCTCTCCATATTTTATCTACTAGTTATAGATTTATAGTAGCAGAGAAGATATCAAAACACCAACTCAAAGCATCATTTTTCCATCACAATCCACTTCATTTTGAAATCCAGCTTTATTCAAGAGCCCACGGATTATAGTTCTCATGGATTTCAAGCTCCAATAATTACTAGATTTTGATATAACAATACCAACATAATAAAACAAACTGCATGTCAGTCATGGTAGGAAATTACTGGGACTCTGTCTTCTAGGACATTACATTTTAAAAAGACAGCAGCAACATCTAAACAAAATAAAAACAACTGATACAAAAATACAATTTAAATCCAACACATTGCCGAAACTACATGCTTTTATGCTTTGAAGAATAAGGTACATGTCAGGAGAATGAAAAGATGAGCCCCAGACTGGAAGAATATATTTGCCAAAGACATATCTGATAAAGGACTGTTATTCAAAACATACAAAGAACTCTTAAAACTCAACAGTAAGAAAACAAACAACCCAAGTAAAAAACCAGCCAAAGACCTTAAGAGACACCTTGCCAGAGAAGATATACAGATGGCAAATGGCAAATAAGCATATGAAAGGATGCTCAAAATCACAGGTCATCAGAGAAGTGCAAATTAAAATAACAATGAGTTATAATGGCCACAGTCCAAAATACTGACAAGTCCAAATACTGGCAAAAGTGTGGAGCAACAGGAGTTCCCATTCATTGTTGGTGGAAATGCGAATGGTGCAGCGATTTGGGACAGTCTGGCAGTTCCTTACAGCACTAAACATATGCTTACCATGTGATTGTACTCCTTGGTTTCCAACCAAAAAAAATGAAAACTATGTCCATGTAAAATCTGACCCATGGATGCTTATAGCACCTTTATTCATAACTGTTAGAACTCTGAAGCAACCAAGATCTCCTTCAGTAGGTGAGTGGATAAATAAACTGAAATGTGTAGACAATGGAACATTATTCAGTGCTAAAAAGAAATGAGCTACTAAGCTATGAAAAGATATGGAGAAAACTTGAATGTATGTTACTAAAAGCAGCCAATCTGAAAGGCTCTATACTGTATGATTCCAACTATATGACATTCTGAAAAAGTCAAATTATGGAGACAGAAAAGGAATAAGGTATGCCACATAATGACTCATAGGCCACATAATGACTTTTGGTCAAAGACAGATTGCATAGATGATGGTGGTCCCCTAAGGTAATAATGGGCTATGAAATTCCTACTGCTTAATGACATCATAGCCATACACTGAACAGGAATGCACTCCCTGCTTGCAGCGGTGCCGATGTGCACAAACCTACCGCACTGCCAGCTGCCTGAAAGCACAGCACATGTAATGGCAGTAGCAGGCTATACCATCTCGGTTTGCGTGAGTACACTCTTCAGATCTTCACACAACAACAAAACTACCTAATGATGCAATTCTCCAGAACTTAACCCCATTGTTAGGAGGCATGTGACTATACACAGCAGAATTATCAATGTCAATGGTAAAAAGTCAGGTGACTTTGATGCATGCTAAAAGTGAGAACAACTACGGCAGACATCTTAACTACTCACCTCTTGACTTTATCATAGTTCTCTTGACGGAAGTCGCCTTGCTGAATTAACTGTTTCGTGTCTGCTAATTCTAAGGCCAAACGTTGACATCTATTTTGAAGCTCACAGTAGTTTCTTCGATCTTCCTCATAAGACTATAAACCAAAACAATATAAAAACATTTCAAACTAACTACAGTTAACAAAATTCTGTATTGAATTTTTCTGTCGAGGTGTGAATGTCCTTATAATAAAAAGAAATCCTTGTTTTTTTTCTATTTAGACTCTTTTCTCTTTAGTCATTTTTCTCTACTCAAAGACAAGCAATCTTAAACTCAAAGTAGTGTTTAAGTCCATTTGCTCAAAACTTCAGCTGTGTTTTTCATAGAAATAGCGTAACTATGCTATACATAACAGTGACTACAAATGTTAAATGATGGTTTTCAACATTTACCAAGTTACTATTAGATGTTTAAGACATGGAAATGAATAGCCCTGGCTGGCGTAGCTCAGTGGATTGAGCGTGAGCTGCGAACCAAAGCATCGCAGGTTCAATTCCCAGTCAGCGCACATGCCTGGGTTGTAGGCTATGGCCCCCAGCAACCGCACATTGATATTTTTCTCTCTCTCTCTCTCCCCATCCCTTCCCTCTCTAAAAATAAATAAAATCTTAAAAAAAAAAAAGACATGGAAATGAATAAAACACAGCCCGTTCTTAAAGAGTTCACAGTTTACAAATGAAGACCCACATGAACATCAAATATCTACAGTGAAACAGTCACTGAAGAGATTAATCACAAAGTTTCAGTGGCAGTATTCAGCAAAAAAAAAAAAGGAATTTTCCTGCACTTGGAACATATTTCTACAGTGATCTTTCTTCTAGTCACCACACCTGCAGAAAGGAGGTGCAGAGCTACGGGAGAGAGATGTAAGTTAAAACTGTAACCTGGCCCTCCTTACTCCGAGTCTCATTTCTAACGTTCACACTTCATCCTTCGACCCCAACGAAGATCTGAATTTCTACAAATGCACCAAGCTTCCTCTAATGTGTCCTTACTGCCTGAATAGTTGCATGGTATCTGAATATTTGCCTCTTTCAGAACACCAACCTCACTGTACCATCAAATTAATATTCTATATACCTCACTAGAATGCAAACATCTTAAGGGCAGGAAGTTGGTCTTACTACCACTGGATTTCATCACTTTACACAGTACTTGTTGATATACAGCAAAAATGATATAAATGCTTTTGAACAAATTAAGAAATAAATGGACAGGGAAATGGGGAGATGCATGGCACAGGGATGAAGTTCCTACTTATTTTCCCCCTTTGAACTTACAAGATCTTGAAGTCATCGTCAACTCTACCCTAGAACCTGTCATGTTAAACACATCCTGTCCCAAGCCATTCCTTCTTAAGTAGCTGACCAGTGCGGTCACATTCATTCCACAAATACTGACTGAATTATTTCTATGAGACTGGTCCTGGGCGAGACACTGTCGATACAAAGATGAGCAAGACACTGTCTGTCCTTTTAAAACTATTTAAGCACAACTTTAAAATGTCATTCCCCAAATTTCTATTGAAGGGCTGTTTGAAAAATATAATTATGGAAAAACTATATATGATGTGTTTTACTTTAGTGTAGCATTATGTTCTACTCCTACACTGATATTCTCCATGAGAATGGAAATTTACTATAGTAGTTATTATAGAGTCATAGCTGAGGATACTCGCATCATCATCATCATCTCAAGAAACCACTTTTTTTGCTCAACGTGAAGAAGTAACACCCCATCCATTCCAGTTTTATCATGAGACTGTAGCAATTCTGTCATATCTTTGGGCTCCACTTCTAATTCTAGTTTTCTTACTGGTTCCGCCACATCTGCAGTTACTTCTTCCACTGAAGTACTGATTCTCCACAAAGTCATCCATGAGGGTTAGAATAAGCTTCTTATTCTAAAACTCCTATTATTGTTCAATATTTTGACACTCCCCGTGAATCATGAATATTCTTAATGGCATCTAGAATGGTGAATCCTTTCCAGGTTTTCAATTTACTTTGCCCAGATCCATCACAGGAATCACCATCTACGATAGCTATAACCTTAAGAACACATACTTTAAATAATGAGACTTGAAAATCAAAATTTCTCCTTGACCCACGGGTTGCAGAATGAATATTGCGTTCGTAGGCATGAAGACAACATCATGTATCTCCATCAGAGCTCTTGGTTGATCAGGTGCATTATCAATGAGCAGTAATATTTTCTAAGGAAGCTTTTTTTCTAAGCAATAGGTGTTAATGATGAGCTTGTAACATCAGGAAACAATGCTGTGAACTGATATGCTGTCACTAGGCTTTGTTTTTACATTTACAGAGCATACACACAGTAGATTTAGCATGACTCTTAAGGGCCCTAGGACTTCTGGAATGGTAAATGAGAACTGGCTTCGACTCAGAGTCACCAGCTGCATCAGCCTCTAACAAGACAGCCAGCCTGTCCTTTGTGGCTTTAAGCCAGGCATCGACTTCTCTATAACGAGGCAAGTCCTAGACTGCATCTTCTTCCCATACAAGGCCGTTGCATCTACATCGAAAACCTGCTGTTCCACCACAACCACCTCTAAAAACTCTGTTGTTTAGTGTAGCCACCTTCACTGACTATCTTAGCTAGATCTTCTGGATATCGGGCTGCAGCTTCTGCTTCAGCACTTGCTAATTTACCTTTACCTTGTACTTTTGTTACAGAAATGGCTTCTTTCCTTAAACTTGATGAACCAGTCTCTGCTAGCTTCAGACTTTTTCTTCTGCAGCTTCCTCACCTCTCTCAGCCTCCACAGGATTGAAGAGAGTTAGGGCCTTGCTCTGGATTAGGCTTTGGCTTAAGTGAATGCTGTGGATAGTTTGATCTTCTACCCATTTCGTTAAAACTTTATCCATATCTGCGGCAAGCTGTTTTGCTTTCTTATCATTTGTGAGTTCACTGAGTGACACCTTTAATGTCCTTCAAGAACTTTTCCTTTGCATTTACAACTTGGCTAACTGTCTGATGCCAAGAGGCCTAACTTTTGACCTAGATTTCGACATGCTTTCCTGACTACATTTAATCATTTCCAGTTTTTGATTTAAAGTAAGAGATGTGAGACCGTTCTTTTTACTTGAACATTTAGAGACCACTGTAGGGCTATTAACTGGACCAATTTCAATATTGTTGTGAGTCAGGGAATACGAGAGAGGCCACACAGAGAGAGACAGAGAGACGAAGGAAGGGTTGGTTGCCAAAGCAGTGAGAATGTACATGTTTACCGATTAAATTTGCCATCTTATATGGGCATGGTTTGTGGCACTCCCAAACTGTGGGGGGGCTCCGCCTGCAGGGGACCCCCCCACATCCCTGGCCGCACGGATGAGAATAAGTCTACAAAGACATGATCTGTTTGGGGAGGAAAGGTGGCTGATCTCTCAAAGGAGGACCAGGAGCCTTTTCCTCAATGGGCTTTCACTGGGTTCATTTGCACAGGAATATAGATAAAGCTCATTAATCATTGTCAGGCAGTAAGGGTCAAACAATAGATAACAAAGAACTCTGAGGGCCTATTCTGAGTCAGGGTCTGATAGCTCAAGAGCTGTAAAACTTTGAGGAACAAACTCACTTCTTGCTTGGACCCTTATCATTTAATTAAGAGCATTCTTTTTTTTTTTAAAGAATTTTTTTTAATTAATTAATTTTTTTTAGAGAGGGAAGGGAGGGAGGGTGGGAGGGAGAGAGAGAGAGAGAGAGAGAGAAAAACATCAATGTGTGGTTGCTGGGGGACATGGCCTGCAACCTAGGCATGTGCCCTGACTGGGAATCGAACCTGCGATGCCTGGTTCGCAGCCCGCACTCAATCTACTGAGCTACACCAGCCAGGGCACTAATTAAGAGCATTCTAAACAAAGCAGGTTTCACAGGATTTTACATATTCTTTCTTAGGCCTGATTGCCTGGGGAACCTGCCCTTTCCAGTACAGGGCTGTACCACCCTGTCATTGTTTCAGGCTTAAGTCAGGAAGGGGAAGTAAGGCAGCCAAGAGATTAGGAGACTTCCTGCAGACAGAATGAGGACTCAGGCTTTGTCAAAGCTGAGGGGCAAGGCTCCATCACCCCCTTTTGCTGTACTGCCCAAAGTCCTTCCTTGGAGGCCTCCCACGTGATCGTGCCTGGCTTCGGTGGTTCCCCCCTTGGGGAATCTTACCCATCACTGGCTAATCGATCAAGCATTGGGAGCCAGTCATGGATGAAGTAAAAGGAGCAGAAGCGGTGCTCCTGCCAGGGAGGTAAGCTTTGTCTCCTCAGTGGCTTATGGTCCCAAGTTTGCTCACCCAGCCTTAGCCATGGGGGGGTTACAGCTTCTGAAACCAGGCAGGGCGGTTCCCGATACCAAACAATTACAATAGTAACATCAAAAATCACTAATCACCACAAGAATATCATAATAATGAAAAAGTTTGAAATATTGTGAGATCTATCAAAATGTGACACATAGACATTAAGTGAACAAATGCTACTGGCAAAATGACGCCAACAGACTTGCTTGATGCAGAGTTGCCACAAACTTCAACTAATGAAAAACACAGTATCTGTGAAGTACAAAGCAAGGCACAATAAAAGGAGGTATTCTGTATTAAAAACAAATTTGAAGTCCTTAAATAGCGCTTATCAATTTGCTATAAGCCACAGAACTACTCCTTACCCCACTGTTTCATATGTTTATAGTATCTACTTGATTTCTAAAGGCATATAATTTTTCCATTCCTTGAAAGCAAAACTTTTCACTATAAATAGTAGTAACAAACAAAACAGAATGAGTACATATACAAAAACGCTTCTAGGTTTGTGGTAGGAAATTGTGGGAGTTTCATCTGAGGATTTCCATTTTCTCTGTGAAATGGAATACCACCAAATCATCTTCTGAGAGTGAGAAGGAACATGGTGAATGCCTAAAATAACCTCTACAAAAATGAGAGGACTAGGCAAAAAAAGAATCTCAGCACAACTGTGTGGGCCCATTTGACATTGGTAATGATAAACTTACAGTGCTCCTTACTCCCTAAGCAATTCTCTCCAGCAGCACTGGTTGGAAGAATGAAGAACCCTGCATGAGAGTGCAGGGTTGGATAAAAAGAGCTGAAGAGAAATCAGAGAACACCGGCAAGAGGAAGGTTTAAGACTGGTAACATGATGAAGAGGGTATACTTAAATCTAAGAAGAGACTGATAAATAAATCACATGGACTAGAAATTCTGTTAAATATGCACTGGAAGCAGATGACTAAGAAACATGGAAACATAAAAAGTAGTATGCACAGCGATCAACCTGAACTGATAACTTCAGAAGTACATCAGCTCTGGGTGACAAGGAAGAGACTGCGGGCCAGGAGGCTAAGTGGTGAAGTAGAGAAGCAGCAATCACTGAAGATGAGAAGATGAATAAAATGCAAGGTCAGGGTTGTGAATGAATTACAGAAGCAACCGAGGCAGGATCTATGGTGACAAAGACTTAAATCTAGAGCAATAAATAAAGAAGAATGTTCCAGAGATCTATAAATGGGGAAAGCCATAAGGTGTGGTATCTAGGGGACATGAATGCCCAAAGAAATGGGGGTTTTTATAAGTGTGCGAGGGCCAAGTTATAAAACTGTAAAGATCTAAGAAGACATCCCCATCTGGTTCTGAAATACAGGCGTTTATAAACTCCTGGTCCAGGAGGGATTTCTCAGGAGATCTGATGGCTACACAAACACACACATACACACTGTACATGCCGTATCTTTAAATATAAACTCCACGTGACCGAGTATGTGCAGACACTCAGTATACATTCTACCAGCACTTCCTTTAGAACTTATCAGCTGAAAACAACTTCTCCCTAAATAAAACCACTACTTTTATATTTTGAAAAAGTCTACCTCACTTACTATTAGCAATTATAATAGATTAAAGCATAGTACTGGAAAATTTTTTAAAAAGATAGCAACTTCCTCCAAAATGAACTACTAAATCCAATGATTGTGCAGAACTTTGAGGCTCAGGCTAAAGAGAATAGAAAAGGCTATTTTTACATTATCCCTGTGTATTGTTTTTGTCTTAAATTGCACATCGACTTCTGTGGGAAGATGGCAAGCTGCAAACCTGAGGCAGATGGCCTTCTTACGGTTTTACACAGTACCTGGTTTTTGCTTCTGTCAAAAAATGTACCACATGCGCTATAAGCAACCATTACTTGCCTTTCACATCATAAGGAAAGTTTTAAAGATGTTTTCTATAATCTTAGTACCTAGTGCTCTGCCTATTTGTTATATTGAAGATTTGCAGTTAATATCTATGGAAAAGAAGCAAAAGGGGACATTAAATAGACTAAAAGAAAAGAGGTAAAGAATCTTTTCAAACATAAAGAAAGGGACACAAAAATTTCTAGTCACCAGCCCTTTCTAATAGAACGTTTCTGTATGATAGTAAATGAGTTCACAGCAAATCTCAATTTCCTTTTTACAGTAACTACAAATTCCCAGGAAAAATAAGGACAATCCAAGTCCAAGAGAAGAATTCAACTGTTCACCATTTTTATGTATCTAGAATGGAACTGATTTTGACTGCTAGGGTTCATGCATCTTTCCCAACTCCTAAATTATTCACTCAAAGATATAATAGAAGGCTATTGGTATTGTAATTGCATGCTTTCCTGTCTTGCACCTAAGTCTCAACTTTCCTATATTCATCTAAGACCTGGAGTTTCTTGAAGACCTGACTTACCTCTGTATACCCAGTAACCCTCACATAGTTGTTGGACCAGAAATGTTTGCAGAATAAACTAGTATTAAAATAGCAATGGACTATGTGCATTTGAAATAACTAGCTCAAGATGTATAAAAAGTGACTTTAAAAATTATTTAATAAATTACCACTTTTCCAACTGAAATTAAAGGATAATTATCATCAATCTACAGATAAAACACCTCACTTGACACAATGCAACATATATGCAGATATTTTTCAAAAAGTTTGAGAAAGACAGCATGAAAAGAACCTCCATTTCTTGATATGGGTGGTGGTTAACCAGACATATTCACTTTGTGAAAATTCAGTTAAGATTTCTTCTGTATGCAACGGAAACATTTTTAAACAGTAAAACAAGGGGCCTCAACTAGGAAAACGTTAAATGGCAAAAGTTCTGCAGGGAGGCTTGTATTTGCCATGGAGAGGGGGGCGTGTGAGAGCCATATATCAAAGAAGGGAGCAGGAAGGGAGTAGTGAATAGATCCTCACTTTTTTACTCCATATATTTGTCTACTGTTTGTTTGGCTGAACAAAAAGCTGAATATTTTGTATTATACGAGGTCTGTCCAGAAGGTATGTAGCCATGTAATATGAAAAAGAGAAACAATTATTGAAGAATATACAAAATACTAGACACACTGTACATAGGACAATAATGCCTCAGTCTCCTTCAAAGCAGGCACGTTGGGACCTCAAACAGTTCTCCAATCGCCATCAGCTGCCCCATCATATTTTCCTGAATCTCACCGATGGCCTGGAATTCGTTCCCTTTCAAAGGTGATGTTAGTTTTGGGAAAAGCCAGAATCACAGAGTGCCAAATCTGGGCTATAGTGGAGCTGAGTCACCCGGGTGATTTCATGTTTCACCAAAAAACTGCATGAGATGTAATGCATGAGCGGGCACATTGTCGTGATGAAGCTGCCAATCGCCAGTTTCCTATAGCTTCAGCCTTCTGAATTATCCAAACAGTTTTTGTGGAGGAATGTTCAAGCTTAACATAAAATACGATGCAGATTTTTTGCTCTACTTGCAAAGGCCACACAATATACATCTCACTCAATGGTGCCCGCCATCCCCGCTGACTAGTATAATGAGGTCATCACTGTTCACACATGCATATTCCAGTCCACTCTCCTTGGTTGCCAGATTATATAAATGTCGCTCAAACCATTCCTATTATGTTAACAGTGGCTGGACTTTATCTGGACAGAACTTGTATAGTGTTTTAGTAAAGTTATCAACTAACAGACCTTTCATTGTTTATAATGAGATGCCTTTCCCTCCCAAGCCTGCTATTTCTAAACATCAGTAGCTTAGATTTATAGAATTTCAGAGATAAAAGATACCCTAGAGGTAATCTACAGCTATCTTATTTTCAAGATAAGAACATTCATGACTAGAGGGGTTAAATTATTTGTCCAGAATTCCAGAGCTAGAGCTAGAATCTAGGTTTTTCAGTTCATACATAGTTTGTTCTTTTCTTAATTTCAAATTCCGATTTTTTGAGGAATCTATTCTGTACAAACTATAAAACAATTCATCAGAAGTTAGTATTATTTTATGTTCAAATCCAGGATGTTAAGAGCACTTTAGTTGCAACTTGTATGGGTTCAAATATGGCACATGCAGAAATTATAGTTAATTTTGGACTCCCTTTAAAACAATTACTATAATTATTCCTTAAATACATATTTAAAAATCACTTGACAACATAACATCAAATCTAAATGTTTTCTACAAAATGTAAAAAAATATTCAAATATGCAATTAAATAGGCTAGTTTTAAATAGTCAGCAGCTGTGTAAACCAAAAAGCATTTACTTTAGATACAACACTTTTAAATCTTTTGTCTTTCACACCATGAAAACTGAGGAGAGAGTAGTAACCTATGTATCAAAATAAATCTTTAATAAGTGAAGTGCTCTCCTGCCATGGGGAGATATGGCAGCCAAGGCAATGGGAAATGGGATACAGTGACATATATCTTAAGGTCAGTGTTTCAAAGTTTACACTGGTTAGAAGTTTAGTAAATGAGAATAAATGGTTTGGTTAGCTATTCTGGGAAAGTGAGAATTCAATTCTCAGAGTTCTTACACATTTAGCAGAATAAAAAAAGAAACTTCAGAAAACTGTTAATATTCATTGAAATACAAAAACCTGAATAACAAGTATGTATCATTAATAAAATACCTCATTTTCATACAAATAAAATTAACTGGATTACTCACATGACTATTTAAGATGAGACTCAAGGTAATCTTGCAGTTTTTCTTAATAAATGTAACTTTGTTTCCTAACAAGGAAGTTATTTTTAACAAAACACTTTTTGCTTCCTAGTTACCGAAGCTCTCATAAGAGAAAATTATTTCACCATTTCCTTATGAAACTTAATAGCTTTATTAACTGCAGAGTCATTAATGCCCTCTCTACACTGTATTAACATTTTTTTCTTTGAAATGAAAGAAGTATGATGAAATAAATCTACAACAGCAAAACAGCTGCACATACTTTAGCTACATGTACTGGTTTAAAATTCTGACTTGCTGTAGAGATCTCATAATTAGGAACTGAGAGTATATAGCACTTATGAAAACACTAAGTCCTGAACACAAACTCATATACATAATGCAGCTCAAAATACACCACAGACTGTTTACCATACACAAATTCATATATACAATACAGCTCAAAATATGCCGGACTGTCACTGACACTTATAAACTCTATACTTGAAGTAAAAGATGAACCCTATTTTCCAATGTTAGTGTCTCGCTATTGTTTCTAAACAACTAAAGATGTGGGAAAAAATTATGAAAGAAGATCCCAGAAATCCACTAAAACTGACATTTCAGGAAGATTGACTTCTTTTTTAAAGGTCAAAAATCACACTCTATTAAATTTCTAAAACAGTTTCGCCTTATATCTGCCGTGTTCTAGTAGGCTATCTGAACAAAAGCAGAACTGAGTACTTGGGTTTTAACACCTTGAGTGTTTCTGTTAGGTATAAGTATAAAATCAGTGTAATACTTGAGACACCTTTGAAGACTACATGTTATGCCAGAAAAGTTTCAGTTTTTATCATTTTTTCTCCCAGTTATACATCTATTGAATTATATTAGAAAAAAACTGTACTAGATTTGTTTGGTTTAAGGCAGATGATATGAAATTAGGGCTCTAAATGAAAATAAGATAACTTAATAGTTTGGCCTCTAGGTCAAAATGACAAGATTTTCCAAGTAGCCGAAAACCCGCTGAAGAGATAACATAGATGGATACCTGCTGCCACCATGTGGTAAAAGAATAAAGTTAGGGTCATTTTGGGAAAAGACAATCTAAGCAAGTTTGTTTTCCTATTTCCTGGTCTCAAAGCTCAGAGACCCAGCTAACAAAAATCTTAGTTTCTCTTAGCAAACCACTGTGGAATCGTGATAGTGGAGAAGATAAAACACAACAAACAATACTTAGTCACTGAAAACAGAATCAGGAGGCTGTTAAGGAAGTGGGGCCCTGCTGTCTACTGACACCTTAGGCCTCAGTTCCCAGAACTGCTAATAAATTGCTCAAGTCAGCTCCAAACATCCCGGAGCCTAAACATCCGGGAACAACTGCTACATGGACACATGTGGATTCTGCTTTCTTCCTTGTAGTTTTCACCTCCCTCCGGCTGCATGCTGGGATTAACTAATCCCTGTTAACCTAACCAGCAGTCCTTCATCTGTATGGTAGAATTATTTTCTGTGGTTTTTGCTTTTACACACTCTGCCTTTCTTCCTTCTTGACAGAGCCCAGTGTAGTTGGTACATGAGCCTGCGACTCTAGGACTAGAACCCTTTTGTTCATATAAAGGCTTCTTACTCTGTGTGACAGTCTAAACTTTTTTCCCCCCGATGACGGTTGTCACTATGTCATTTTTCAGATATCTATATTTGTTTGCTCTTTTAAGTTTCTATGAATTTACTACTTGCTTTAAGAAATGGTAGTACCTTCTTATTTTCATTCTGAGTTCATCATCTGCTAAGTCAATCCTCACCTTATCTGTATTGTGAATTTTATGAGTTTAAATTGTTTTCCAGCTGTCGGTGTTTATCTGACACATCCTAATCCCTTATGTCCTTGGATAGCAAACTCAGCTTCTCAAAAACCAGCTTTTCGTCCCTACCTCTTCAGTGTATGGCTTTACCAGGAATTCAGTAGTTATTAATAGGTACAATAATAAGTGCAAATAACAAAAGTTACAAAGTTCAAAACTGTACATTTTGTCCAAGGTCCAGTCGTGCGTTTTATTTTGCTTCTAATATTTTTCTAAACCCTAATATGTCGTCATCCATGCCAGTACAAAACTAAACATGCTGAGAAAACTACCCTCCAATGAAGCTAGATTCTTTTTAGAGAAAATAAAGGAATTGCAAAGTCAAATATGTTATATGTATAGACTAGATTTTCTTTTCTTCACTTGCATTTAATACAAAACTGTAAAGTGGTTCTACTTTTAATAATGGCCATGTCAGTTCCCATCTGGCCAGTCATAAATTCCGGACAAAATATAAAACTACCTGAAGGCACAAAGTGACCAAAATCAGCAAATCCTGCAGTGGAGTCCATCTGCATGAGGAAGAAAGGAACAGCAATGGGTGAGTTTCCTGGTCTTTATTTATTATTTTTTTAATGGCTTTTAGCCTGAGGGCAGGACTACTTGCGCCAAGTCGGAAGGATGAAGATGCAAAAGAAAATCCTTCCTCTTTCTAGTCTGAAGAACCAGGACACTCAGCTGCTCTAAAATGAGGAGAGAATTACAGAGATAGCCAAAAAAGCAAACTGAGTTCTGTGGGTATTCTACGCCAAATCTCTGGCAGACCTCTGAACAAAACTCTGACATTTGAGCTGCCGCCGGAGAGACAGAGGACGCTGTTTGCGTACAGCCCAACATGTCTAAAACCTGAACTGTCTTCTGACCCTAAATTTGTCTCACACATTATCTACCTATCTTAGCTGAATGAAAATCCGTAATTCTAGTTACTCAATATAAAAACCTTGGAGTTAATTTGACTCCTATATTTCTTTTATACCCTCCATCCAATTCATCAGAAAACCTAGTGGCTATACTTTTACAGTATATCCAGGATCTTACCAGCTCACACCACCACTTCCACTGCTACCAGCCTGACCTGAAGCACGGTCACCTCTCACTACATGACTACACCAGCCTCCTGACAAGTCTCTCTGCCTCCACTCTTAGAGCTCTACAGTTTATTCAAATCGCATTATCTGGGTCATGAAAAGACTGTTAATATTCTTTGAAGGTCTACTATGTACCAGCCAGAATGATCCTTTCAGGTTATGTCAGATAACATTACATCTTTCTAACATCCTATAATGCTTCTTTCTCTTAGGGTTAAATCAAAGCCCTTACAGTGACCTCAAAATACCCATAACCTCTCTGATCTTATTTATCTCCCTCTATTCAGTCGTTCCAGTCACACTGGCTTCCTCAGTGCTCCACAAACACCCAGGCGTCCTCTTGCTTTGGCACTGGCTGTTCCCTTTGCCTGAGCTCTTACTGGAGAACGTCGTGTTCCCCTCACCTCCAAATCTTTACAAACTAACTTCCTCAATGAGGCCTACCAGGGACCCCACCCAATTCTGAATAAGCTTTCTTTCCTGCCAGGCAGCACCACTGATTATCCCAACTACTTTTTCCCTTTTATCACACTGTGTGGTTTGCTTATTTATAGTGTTTACAGTTTGTTTCCCTGCACTCCTTTTAAAATATAAACTCCCTGAGGCCAGAGATCATTTTGTTCACTAAGGTATCCCAAGTACCTAGAGCACAGGTGGCAAACACAAGGCCCTAGGGCTGAATACGGCCCTCCACCTTGTTTTATCTGGCCCAGCACCTTGTTTCTACCTGGAGGCAATGCCGAGCTCTCGCTTAGCTGTTGAGTGGTTACATTTTTGCAGTCCTTAAATTACATTCAGCTCTTTGAAGGCAACCACGAGGCTGATATGGCCCCTGGTGAAAATGAGTTTGACACCCCTGACCTAGAACAACGTTTGCCAATAGATGTACAATAAATGTTTAATGAATGGTGTTCATTCTCATAATAATGACCATGTGAGGCAGGTGTTATATATTATCATCCCAATTTTACGGATGGAGAAGCTGTAAGATTCAGAGGATAAGGAAGTAAAGACAAAGTTTCTGTTGTTTTGTTTTAAATCTATGATATCATGCCATTGTCCAGTTGCAGCAATGAAACTTGAATATCTTTGAATTCTCCATTAGAGCAGTAAACAATTTAACAAACCATTTCAAAAATTAACCCTTTACAACATATAATTCAGCAAAAATTCTTTTAATGTTAAATATTAATATGTATTGTTCATTACAGGGTCCAGCAGAAGGCCTGCTTGAGTGTGACTGGTAGGGTAATAATATGGATGTAATAACTTGTAGTTTTAATTTGAACATTTCAGCTAAGATGTCATATGGTGTGCTAGAGTGTGATATTGTTATGTTACAGAACTACATGCTTATGATATTGTAATAAAAGATTTTGGAATAGAAAATGGGGGTTATTTGTGTTGGATCATGTACAGCTTTATAAAAAAAGTCTTCATTGGTGTGACTTCAATTTAAAAGTAGTTCTTAGTTTTTCTAAGTTTGAGCAAATTGACCTGTATTAGGTCCTTGACAAACATATGAACCAAATGTTAAGGACAGCTTCATTTTGTTATTTTTAAAGTTTACTTCATTGATTATGCTATTATAATTGTTGCATTTTCCCCCTTTACTCCCCTCTGCCCTACACCCCCCTCCCACCAACATTCCCTACCCTGTTAGTTCATGTCCATGGGTTGTACATGTAAGTTCTTTGGCTTTTCCATTTCCTATGCTATTCTTAACCTCCCCCTGTCTATTTTGTACCTACCATTTATGCTTCTTATTCCCTGTATCTTTTCCTCATTCTCCTTCCTCACCCTCCCCACTGATAATCCTCCATGGGATCTCCGTTTCTGTGATTCTGTTTCTGTTCTAGTTGTTTGCTTAGTTTTTGTTTTTTAGGTTCAGTTACTGATAGTTGTGAGTTTGTTGTCATTTTACTGTTTATAGTTTTTTATCTTCTTCTTAGATAAGTCGCTTTAACATTTAATATAATAAGGGCCTGGTGATGATGAACTCCTTTAACTTGACCTTATATGGGAAGTACTTTATCTGCCTTTCCATTCTAAAGGATAGCTTTGCTGGATACAGTAATCTTGGATGTAGGTCCTTGCTTTTCATGACTTGGAATACTTCTTACTAGCCCCTTCTTGCCCGTAAGGTTTTGAGAAATCAGCTGATAGTCTTACAGGAGCTCCTTTGTAGGTAACTATCTTCTTTTCTCTTGCTGCTTTTAAGATTCTCTCCTTATCTTTAATCTTGGGTAATTCAATTATGATGAGTCTTGGTGTGTTCCTCTTTAGGTCCAGCTTATTTGGGACTCTGAGCTTCCTGGACTTGTATGTCTATTTCCTTCACCAGACTGGGAAGTTTCCTTTCATTATTTTTTCGAATAAATTTTCAATTTCTTGCCGTTCCTCTTCTCCTTCTCGCACCCCTATGATTCGGAAGTTGGAACATTTGTCCTGGAGGTTCATAAGCCTCTCCTCATTTTTTTGAATTCTTGTTTCTTCATTCTATTCTGGTTGAATGTTTGTATCTTCCTTCTGATCCAAATCATTGATTTGAATCCTGTTTTCCTTCCCTTCATTGTTGGTTCCCTGCACATTTTTTATTTCATTTTTCAAAGCCTTCACTTTTTCCTGTCTTTTGCAAACATACTTAACCATTTCTATAAGCATCCTGATTATCAGTGTTTTGAACTGTGCATCTGATAGGTTAGCTTTCTCTTCATCGCTTAGTTCTATTTTTGGAGCTTTGATTTGTTCTTTCATTTGGCCCATATTTCTTTGCCTTGGTGCACCTGTTATGTTGTAATGGGTAGAGCCTTAGGTATTTGCCAGGGTAGGGCAACCCAGTGTTGTGGGGTTGTATGTGGGGGAGGGGTTCAAGAGGGAACAGCACCTCTTGATCAGCTCTCTGCCAGCTTTCAGTCACTTCCCCTGCTACCCACAAGCAAATTGGGCCCTTCTGGTGCTGATTCCTGGGTGGGTGGGTTTGTGTACATTCTAGGACCATGTGGGTCTCTCCGATGAACTCTCCTGTGAGGCTCGGAGTTTCTCCAACTACGGCAACCCCCACAGATTTTTATAACCAGAGGTTTTGAGGTTTTCTTTTCCCACACTGGAACCCTGGGTTTTGCAGTCTGTCTTACTCCCCAGTTGTTTTTCCCACATTATCCACACGTGCGACTGCCAGCTGCCACCTTGCCATGCGTCCTCTCCACCCCAATTGCCTATCTCCACCCCTCCTACGAGTCTAAATGAATGCTTCTTCTTTAACTCCTTGGTTGTTGGACTTCCATACAGTTAGATTTTCTGGCAGTTCCAGTTGTTTTTTGTTTTTAAGTTTGTTGTTATCTTTCTTTTGGCTATGCAAGGAGGCAAAATACATCTACCTATGCCTCCATCTCGGCTGGCAATGATAGCTTTAATATAAAGTAATTCTATTGTGTCTAAATCATATATTCAGAATCTCTAAGGCCTTTTATTAAGTAGGTAAGGTAATACTTATTTTTTTGAACTGTGATTCAACTCCCTGTTTATATTACTATTAAATTCAGGAAAAGGTTTAAGACACTCAATTATATTTTGAACTAAGAGCTGATATATCTTTAAATAACAGACCTGCACAAAAAAGGAGTCTGTGCTGGTTAATTTTATGTGTTAACTGGCGAGGTCATTGCACTCAAATATTTGGTTAAACATTATTTTAGATGTTTCTGTGAGAGGTATTTTTAAATTCGATTAACATTTAAATCAGTAGATTCCTAGTAAAGTGATTATCCTCTGTGATGTAGGGGGCCTCATTCAATCAGGTAAAAGCCTTAGTAGAATCAAGGCTGACTTCCCCTGAGCAAAAAAGAATTCTGTCAGCGGACTGTTTTTGGATTCAAACTGCAACGTTTCCCTGAACAGCCAGCCTGCCAGCCTATCCATCAGATTCTGGACTCTCCAAGCTTCCATAATCATGTGAACCAATTCCATAAAGTCAATCAATCAAATAATCACTCTCTCATATATATTTATCTCCTGTTGGTTGTTTCTCTGGGGGACCCTGACCAATACAGGTTCACAAACAAAACTGTTTCTAAATTCTAGTTATCTGTGCATTAAAACCACTCAGGAACACTATGTGTTAATATATTTTCTTTCCTATCAACAAAATACTGTAAGTGTTAGCAAAGCTGAAACAAACTATTATAAAACCTGGGATACAATGCCATTATTGACCCTTGAGAGCAGACGGACTTGCTTTACCACAGAGTGAAAATACAGGGTCTGGCACAAATAATGTCCCTTCTTTATTTCAAAATCTTTTATTACAAAATCATAAGGATGTAATTCTACAGCATAACAATATCACACTCAAGCAACCATGTGGCATTTTAGGCGAAATGTTCAAATTAAAACTATAAATTGTTACACCCATATTACCCTACCAACCACACTCAAGCAGGTGTTACTTCTGCCTGACCCTGTATATCACATGCTAATGATAAGAAAAATTCTAGAGTTGTAAGCCTTTTTTTTTTTCTTTTAAGTTTTGCCCAAGGAATTCTTTGTTCAAGAGAAACCACTGTTAGAATTCCCAAATGCTAAAGTGATTGAAAAAGAAGTGATCTGAGCCCTAAATTGGTGTGGCTCAGTGGGCTGGGCATCATCTTGCAAACAAAAAGGCCACCAGTTTGATCCCCAGTCAGGGCACACGCCTGGGCTGTGGACCAGATCCTCAGTTGGGAGCATGTGAGAGGCAACTGATCCATTTCTCTAGCACATCAATGTTTCTCTCTTTCTCCCTTCCTTCTCCTCTCTCTAAAAACAAATAAAAGACGTGATTTGATGTAAACAAGGGTAGAAAACTCCTCCAGACTTCTGAAAAATAGGAAGTCCTAGAGGGATGCTGAGATACCACAAGGTATTGCAGAACTAAGTCTCAAAATCTGTCTAACTGCCTCAGTAAATGCTGTATTGCGACCACCACCACCATCCTACACATTTTACCAAAACATTAACTTAAATGATTTGCCTAAGGTTGTAAAATTAGTAGCAAAACTGAGGTGTTCTTTGTTCTTTATTATTTTCACTATACACACAAAATTTTAAAAAATTAAAAGCTGTCTTTTAAATGCATATAACAGATCACCACACAATGTGGCAGGTTAGCAGAAGGAAAAATTCCAACAATACATAGAACTGTACAGTAGTGTTCATACGGACATATCTATCTCTGGCATTGCTCCAGAGGACGTCCTCACTCCTATGAGAGGAAGGAAGCCCAGTCTTTATTTTGCCTATAGTATTGGCTCTAGATTAATGACATAAATCGATTCTGTCCAGCTAATAGGGCAGCATATTAGAGCATCAAAATATAAATTAAATTGTTTGTTTCTGAATAATACATCTTTGGTAACAGCTATCCTTGAAATAGGACACAAAATAAATTTTAACTGCAACTTTGCTAAAAATCTGCTTTTACTTTGAAACAAAAACACTGGCAATTCAATGAACTGAATGGACAAACAGAATTTTTTTTTTCCATTTGACTGAACAGGAAACATTAAATGACTTGTTCAAGGTCACACAGATAATGAGAGTGTCAAGCTACCATCTAAGGTTCTAACTCTAAGCCACTAGAATTTGAACTCTAGAAGGGCTATCCTTGTCCCTTTTGTGCTCACTGCTGCCAACACCAAGCAGAGCACCACGCACATCACTGGGGCCAATGCTTGGATCAGTGCACACGCTCTGAACGAGTGTTAGGAGAGTTAACTGTTTTTGATGTAGAGGCAAAATGACGGGTGAGTCGACGGCAGCTTCCCTTATGTCACAAACAAGGCTAATCTGTAATGAAGAACTGAGAATAAAATGGGTTTACAACAACAGGATCAACCATGGATTGATAAGCCCATGGTCAGTGTCCTGGACTTATCTTGCCAATCTTTAACGTGACTTTTTCCAATTTAGCCTCCTCCCCACCATTCATGAAGAACCACAACGGTACCATCCTGGTCCTATTTCTCTATCACTGACTTCCATATTCTTGTTGCAAATCTTGAGGAATTCCTTATAGAAAAACTTGGCACCTCTTGTCATCACCAGTGATCAAAACCATACAAACCTCTGTCAGTTGTTTCAGCTGGCCTTTGTTTTCGGTCAATTCTTCCGACAGGTTATTCTTTTTCACTTGCAGTTCAGAGATTTCCTTTTTTAGTGGATCCATTAATTCATAGAAACGCATCTTTAAAAAGATTAAATTAACAAGCAGGCTTTAAACCCAAATGGCAATTAAAATTTGCTAATATATAGTACTCTCAATAATTGGTAATAAAGGTAAAATATTAAGGTCATAAAAGAAAAATGTTAAGGTGTTTCAGATCATATGCCTGTACAATAAAGTTTTGTTTTATTTGTATAAAACTAAAACCAGATATCGTTAATTGTCTGACCACTAATACCTGAAGTCTTTATGTTCAATCCAGTTCCCTCACGGCCCAGATTATCTGTAACTTTCCACCCCTGACATGGTCTCTCTTTCCTGTCTTCCTTCTATCAATATTCCAGTTGCTCCTTAGTCCTCATCTCCGATTACTTCTCATGTAAGCTTGTTATCTCCTGAACACATCAAGTGTTCCAGACCTGCTTTTGCTGTTTCCTCTGATAGAAAAGCACGGTTTCACTCCCTTCAGGCCTCTGATCAGATGTCACCCTATCGGTAAGGCTCTCCCTGATTCCCCAATATGATTTAAAATACTATGCCCACCTGGCGGCAGTTCCTAATCTTCACCCATCCTCTTTTCTCTATAGCATGTATGACAGACATTTAACATATTTTACTTTTAATTTTTTGTCTGTGTTGTTCCGCTAAGATGCAAGTTCCATGAGGGCAGGAATATTTGTTTGCTTTGTGTATGGCTCTGTCTCCAATGCCTAAAAGTATGAGAAGCCCACATCCTAGGCTCTTGGTGAGGCTCTACTTAACTGCTACCACTGCAGCGTAACAGATAATCAGGATGAACCAGGAGGTGTCTTTCATATCACTACTTCCATTCAGTTCAGCTCTCTCTTCCCACTCACAGTTCTCTTCGGGGAATTTGCCTGCCCTAAACTAGGGCAGTGTTCCATCTGACGAGTCCCCATAAAATAAAGAAGCCATGAGTAAATTAGGAAAGGGCAATTAGGGACTCTCTGAAATGCCTTAATATATTGCTGCATTGCAAAAGCTCCGTATTTGTTAAGAAGCAAGTCCTAAGATTAGTCCTCAACACAATAAATAGTTAGGATGATACTGCTTGTGAAAAAAAAAGATGTGACAAAGAACACTACCAAACCAGAGAGCAAAGATATGAATAACTGACACTAGTGGGATACTCAATATCTATTATGGATAAAGCCTCAAGGACAGCACTTAAGATACTTGTTTTGGACAGTACATGCTAGGCAGAAATCTTATACTTAAGCTGTTTAAATAAAAAGCTGGACAAAAACACAATACATTTTGTAGGAAATCATTAATCTGGAAACCTTGTCCAAATGAGAACCAAGAGGAGCAATCACTACTCCAACAAAATAATAGGTAATATTTTATTGTTTACTATGTGTTAAGAACTAAGTGAACCATATTACATACATAATCACTGTTAATCTTCACAATTACATCAACAGAAAGGTGCTATTATTATAATTAGCCCTTTTATAAATGAAAAAATTCAAGCCTCTTAAGGTGAAATGACATCTATGTATCATAAACCAGAATTGTGAAGGATGGGAGCCCTTGATCCCCACCCCACACTCTGAGTCCCTTTCAGGGCATTCATAGGGTCAAACTATTTTCCTAGTAATGCTAACATTTGCCTGTGTTGCTCTCATTCTTTTACGCCTGTTCGAGGGCGTCTACCAGTGCCTATATGATGTGTGAAGATATCAACGTCCTTAAGTCTAATGGAATGTGTGCTTATGTAGTCTTGTGTTTTGTTCCACTTTAATTTCTAATACGGTAAATATTACTAGAGATAGCCCATATGTACATAAGCCCTTCAGGGTCCTCAGTAACTTTTAGAGTGTAAAGGGATGCTGACAACTATTGGCATAGATCGATCCTACATGTGGATTTGTGTAAACACTGCATTCAAGATCCTGAATTAGATTCACAAAAATCTCCCTTGCCTGACACCTTCGCAATCACACCAGCTCCCCTCTCCTCTGTCTCTAACCACCCGGCAACCCCCAATCAGTGTTTAATGTCTGTAATTTCTCTTGTTCAGAATGTTACAAACCACCAGTTTATATAGAGTAATTAATCATTTCTATAGACTATGCAGCCAGTAATGTCAGAGCTCTATTTATTTTTTGCTTGCCTTTGGAGGTCAATGGCTAAGACCCTTTAAAATTGGGTGGTCTGAACATCATTCTCCAGCTTCAGATCAGGGCCATAAAATAACTGGGTACTTCAGAAATGACGGATACAACATAAACAGCAAACTTTAGTCTGAAAATATGTGTAGTTTTTTTTTTTAATGACACAAGACACTTACAGATACATATTCAGGAATAGAAAGCTGATCTTCAGAAAAACCTTTCAGTTTCATATATTGCTCTTCCGTCAACTCAAAGTCATGCAGGTTTCGACGAATATCTCCAGCTTTCTCTCTTAGCTGACGGTTTGTCTCTTCCAGTTGTTTCTGTCTCAATAAAATAGTTTCCATTTCTTGTTTCATTAGTTCTTGATACTTTCTGTGGAGAAAATTGTGGCAAGCTTAAAAAACTTCTCAAGATTTAATTTTCTCAAAGTCACCTTTTTATAGTAATACAAAATTAGAAAATGAGAAGCTCAAATAATATATTTGGCTCTAGCAAAACTCTTATTTATTTAACCAATTAAACATGAAATGATAATTCTATACTCATTACTAAATGTGCAGCCATATAAATTATTAGATAAGTTATTAATATGCTTAAAGAATAATTTCAAAAATTAAAATTATAGGGAAAGGGGGATGGTTGGAGGCAGAAGAGGACATGGGGAATAAATGGTGAAAGAAAAAATTAACATTGTAAAATTATATATTTCTTCTGTTTAGAGTTTAAATCTTAAACACCTGCTCTGGATACTACCCATTACAGTAATTTTCATTCTCTTGGTCCAGGTACTAAAAGGTATACCTCTTTAAGGTGGCAGCACTGAACCATAATGAGGTAATGAAAACACTATATGCACATAATCACCCTTCTCAAAAAGTACATACGGTAGACACTGCTACTTTTAGTTGCCTACCCAAAGATTTTGAGCAGGAGGGACCATCTGATTTTCCCCTCCCGACTGTATGACTCCCATCCACATCACACATGCTGTTATTTCTCCTATCTTAAAACAAATGAACAAACAAAACCCACAACTTCGGACCCATTTCAATGCCTCCTTTGTTTGCTCCCCTACAGAATAAAACTCCTCAACAGTTGTCCACACTCACTGCCTCCACAGCTCTTCTTTTTCTTTTTCTGACATACCAAAGTTA